>JAWKAU010000227.1:0-189000 GCA_033398695.1 Orobanche coerulescens
TTACAGTGTGATCTAGATTGAATACAACTTAACCTATGAACTATTTGCAGACAAGTTCTTACATCTTTAAGACTTAACAAGTTTTATACTTGTTCGAATATTATGTGACTTCGTAAATAATCGAAAAAAGTAAGCTTAGATTACAGTTTGTAATCTTTCAAGAGAAATGAATTTTATTGATCACAATAATAGAAAAATTACAATGCTTGAAAGAAATACAAATACATCTTTGCAATTGATAAGCCTACGAAGAAAAAGCAGAATACGGCAAAAATGCGGACGGACTAAATCCTATCTTGAGAATGCCTCGAGGTCTCTTGTCGGGATCTTTTTGGATCCATTTCCACCAATTGACTAGTGATACCTCGATCCTGGTAGATAGCTCTTCCTTCAGCGGATTGGTCGAAAGCAAGTATCCAGTCATCAGGGTGGGTGAGCCGATCACCTTTTTGGTGCCTTGATTTCATCAGCATTTACAATGGAAGCTTTCCTTCCGCTAACAGCCTCGAGAACTCATTCGCGGCATCGTGTAGCGCTTCGAATCTGTTGAGCAGGGTATATTCCCGGATAGCGTACACATGTATCTCATCAATTGACTTTTCTTCGGTTCTTCAATTCATCGGTGAAATTTGTCAGTGCAATGTAGCTTAATCTCGGTGGGCTTTCGCACGTTGTTCTTCCGAGGATGCTAGGGTCTTGGAACTTCGGACGAGAACCGGATACCTGTATCCTCTTGTGGGCGAGTCGAGACGGCTGCTATCGCGACGACACTCTCTTCGGTGCGGCATCAATATCTCTTTCTCTTTTCATCCTCCATTCTGGCCGGCCTCTGCAGCTTCTTCCCCCTTTTTGGCATCATCAAGATCTATGACCTTAGAATTAATTGCCTCAAGGATTTTCATTGCATTGTCTGTTTGGTCTCCGGAGAATTGATTCTATCTACCAAAGTTCCTAGGACCGTGACATCTTGTCTATCTTGTGATCGTAGTGCATCGGTTTAGTCTGGATTTATTTAAGGCGGCAAAGTCTTGGCCGGCTATCTGAGCTTCTCTGCTCTTGCCTCGGGATTTTCTCTTGGTGCTATTTCGGTTGAGTTAGCGCTTGCCATCTGCTGTAGGCATCAATCGGAATGCTTCCTCAACGTCATTAATAGCAGACTTCAATTTTAGGAGCTCATCTGGGCTGTCTCTCGCATCGATCAAGTTCCTTACCAACATCATACGGTGCTTTCACTCGTCTGCGGGGCCTCGGTGCGTGGAGAGACAGGGTGCGTGACTTTTGAATCCTCTAATTCATTAAGTTGACGGAGAACCACATTGTGATGAGGGCATCGTGGTTTGTCATCTGGCAAGAAACCATCATCGGAACCACATTTGGAGCTCACAGAGATGGGAGATGTAGGGTCATCTTGAGTTGGAATGTCAGAGGGTGCTGTTGGTTCAGTCTCGGCGATAAGGGGGACTCATTCCTCTCGTTTGGAATGATCATCAGAAATTGGAAGTACAGGAGGGACTCAATCCTCCTACCGACTCCCGGCTTAGTTTGCTCGGAAGAGGAGTGATTCCTCTTAGAGGATGGTGCGGGCTTCTTCTTTATGATGCGAGGCAGTGGGTGCTGTTCGGGAAGCTGTTCTTTGTCTGGGAGGGAATTTGAATCCTCTTGTATGTCTTGACCGGCTTCTGTTGAGGGGTAGGGGACTGATGTCTTTCGGAGGTCCCCTGACCCTATTGGTCTTGCATTCGAGCCATTTCTCCTTCCCTCGCCTCTTCGCGGCTGATCCTTAGACCGACCTGTAGAGCATCGTCATTGGCGTCTGATTTGGGGTCGGACTTGTCGCTGTCAAAAGGATCTTTGTCATCTGACTGAGACTTTCCTTTCAATCGAGCCTTCTCTTTTGTCAGGTAGTTATTTGAAATCAGTTCACGGCAAAATTTATTCTCTCATTGAATCAAGATTTTGATATTGTGGGTGTCCACGACCTCCAGAATGAAACATTCTTAGGGTCACTCGAGATAGGCATACGCACGGACATATCTGATGGCGTTGTAGCCCTTTGTAGCCTTATCCTTAGAAGCTTTCTTTAGCTTCTTCTTCACATTCTTTGTAGCATGTGGTGATTTGCTATCGGAGATATTTCTTCCTTTTCTTCTTCTCTTCACTCGTAGCCTTGGCATTGACGTCCCTAGGGTCACTCGAGATAGGCATCGCACAGGATGAGGCCTGCTAACAATCGATCTGTCCTTGTTGTAGGCAGTGGGCTTGGTCCCATCTATAAATTTTCTGTGCCAATCTTCTTGGCATCACGATCTGCGACACACCACAACGGTGAGAATGTAAATGAGGATGATGTCAAGCGATTTTTTCGAGTTCCCAACCTAGCGGCCTCTTCTGTATCCTTTCCAATACAATATGGCACCAATTCACCCTTTGACGGACATGATGGCTACCATCATCCAGCGAAGGTTCATGCACATTTCGAGCGATCGATCCGGTTCTCAATAACTCAGCGGCAAAAAGCGTGGAGATAAGCGTACGGAAGGCAAAACTTCTTCTTGTGGCATGATGGGTGGGCGTTTTTATCGAACCGTCGCCTATGAACAGCCCCAGTAGGCCGTTAACAGTTCTTCCGACCCTAAGGTCTCAAGTTCCTCCATTTTGAGGCCATCGAAGACGGCTGAACAAATTTTCCAGTTCTGGTTCACGAGATTTTGATTCCTTGAGCAGTAGCGGTGATGTCGAAACATCTCCTCCTCTTTTGAGAGAAAAGAACTTGATAGAGCACCTAGATAGAATTCTTCAACAATACGCTCATGTACAAATCGGCATATGGCTTCCAAGGCGGTACAAGCCTTGTTGTTTGATTCTGGACACAACCAGTTCCATCCCATCGACATCATCGGTTTCGGTGTGAACTCTTTCCATGGCAGCAGATCTAGCGAAGATCGCACGTCAATGATTGATTCCTTCTTCTCAGTGCGAGAGAGGAAATGCGTGAAGTTGCCATTTGATTTGCATAAAAAGGTTTGAAGAAACAAAGAAATGCGGTAACTGCGAGAAAGTTTGTAGATTTGTTTGCTCTTGACTCCTTTAATATTGCGAGAAAGCATAAAGAGTCAAAGGAAGCAAGATCTGATCCTTTTATATTGTGCGGGGAAGATTAGGTTACATACGGTGAGCAGTCGGATTTAAGGAATGGGAGCCGTCTTTTAAAATAACGAACAAGATGAACTTAGAGTAACATGCGTCTTATCCATCTGTTTTGAAATGATAAGCTGGTCCCACTTGACGATTCATATTTCCTCATTACCTGCAAGCAGCGGTTTTGAATCATTAATATTGCGGTGTTAGAGGTAATAAAGTCGGATGTCGGTTAAAGCATTAAATTTGAATTTTAAAGCAGGGCACGTGGACTAAAAATGTTTCGATGCGAATAGAATAATACTATAATGTTAATTGGCGTCTCACGTGTATGTGTTGTATCATGAATAATCTGACTTCTCCTTAAAAGGTACATACATGATTCAATTCTTACATCAATATTTGGATTATCTTTGTATTCATGGGTAAATCTTGTATTCCCTCTTAATTAATGCACACGTCGGCTATTAAGGTTTTGTACCTTTTTTCTGATAAGATTAACGTTAGTGTATAATTAATTAACGGTGAATCTTTGTATTCTTGGCTCTTACGGCATTCCCCCTCAATTGATGAGTAAAGCGTAAAAACTTACGGAGTCGGGCTGTAGCATTCCCGATTCTTGTCGAAGCATACAAAATCTGGTTGTCTTTGAGAGGTTTTGTAAAGAAGTCGGATAGCGAATATACGTATGAATCTTCTCGATCCGAACATCCTTATTCTCAACATGATTCTGATGAAGTGATGCTTCATATCAATATGCTTAGTTCGCGAGTGCAATACGAGTTGTGCGTTATTGCAATTGCACTCATCTATCGCACATTATCGGTGTTTCTCTTGTGCGATTCCATAATCTTGTAGGCTTTGTGGCATCCATAGAATCTGCATCTGCAACTTCCAGTGACATAGTACTCTAACTCGGATGTAGAGCGAGTTGACCAATTGTTTTTCTTGAACCATGACACAAGTCTAGGTCGAAAGTGATAAGTGCCACTTGTACTCTTCTATCGACTTACGACCAGAGATCAGTCGTGTGTGACAATCGAATCCCCTTCCTTAGGTGTAACACCCCCAAGATATTCGAGGTATATTACGGTCCGTGAATCCCTATGGGACCCACTGGTGAAACGACATCATACTCATCGACTCACATAAGCAGCGGGACAATACCATGTCATAAAGGCGCAAAAGCAGAACAATCCACCGGTTCAGCCGGTGATATAACATCATCATCCAACCACGACATAATAAGCAACAATACAATCGAGCGAATAAGACCCCTTTAGGTACTCGAGTACAACTATTAGTTGAAAACCACAAAAGACAAAAGGTAAAATGCACCAAAGCGTCACTCGTGCACAATCATCACGCACGGCCATCATCCAGGTATCTTGGTCAGTAGCAGCTCGTCTCGATGATCGACTGAAATTCATAAAGCGAATTTCCCGAAATGAGTCCCCAGAGGGTTAGCAATTACGCTAGTACAAGTAACCGGATGAGCGACTTACATATTACACATATATTAATGCATGCGATTCGAAAACATAGTTCCAAAATACTCATTTAGGAAATGCCAATGATCAAACCACATTTGTAAAAATGCACCACAATTAACCGCGGACCACGGCCGTGGATCCCTGCCGAGACCGTCGGATCTAACCCGCGATGGTTAAAAGCAAGCTCGCGGTCCCACGGCTTCGTGGAACCCTACGAGACCGTCTAGTCTAACCCATGATGAGCATACACACACACACAATTTCTCATACAAAACTACTATGTCAAGATCGTAAGTTCACAAGGGTACTTGCCTCGATTAAATAGGCGATGACACGAGCGGAGCGGAAGGATCAAGCACAACCACGAGGCAGCGAGAATGAACCTAACGATTGAATAGCACAATGACAACCACTTCTAAGCGATTATGGAAATGGAATACACCAGGAAACCGCCTACGATTCATGTATATTCATACAAAAATAACAACGAGGAGGACCACAACCAAACCCTCTCGAATCCATAAAAATCCACAAAATATCCATGAATCCGTAGGAAAACTAACGATACTAACAATATTAATCGTATACATCATGAATCCACCAGCAAGCGGAACTAATCGGAAGAAAATCCCAAAACCCCAAATTAATCGAAATAGGGTTTTAGAACATTACCTTTGGAGATTCAAGAACTAAGATCCGTAGAACACGCGTTAGATTGATTATCAAGGCCTCACAAGAAAAGAAATGATGAAAATCGACCCCGGATGAAGAACTCTCCCCCTCATATCCTCTCTCTCGCGATGCGGTGGAAAAATGGGGAAGGAGGCCGATCTCGTCTAATAAGGGCAGTGCGCATGATACCGCCGTGTGCCGCGGCCACGGCGAAGTGTGCGGCACAGGCGAAAACTTACTCCCGAGGTTTTAGCATTGTGCGCGGCACGGCTGCGTGTCTTGCGGCACCACAGTCTGATTAGGTTTTGGTCGCGGAAGACACGAGTGTGCGCGGCACCGGACAGTGTGCCGCGGCAACTGGCTGTGTGCCGCGGCACGGATGGGTGTGCCGCGGCTGCAGTCTGGTGCAGACCAACATTTGGAGAAATTTGTGTGCCTTGGCACGCACCTTGTCTTGTGGCCCACACCCCCTTTTGGGTCCCAAAATGATAAAAATGATTCGGAAGAGAATAAAAGCGATAGGAATCAATATTTGGGGACTAATAACACGAAATGGATCCACGGCAACCCAGAAGCGGCGATTCGCACAACAATAACAAGAATATAGTTCAATAGTTTGACGGAAGGACACGGCTGAAAAGTACACGAGGGTCACTACGATCGAAATACACCAGCGAAAATACAAGGGAAAGAAAATACGGATATTACATTCTACCCCTCTAAAAATAAGTTTCGTCCGAAACTTAAGAAACAAACAACTCAGGGTACCTAGCACGCATGCTATCCTCGGTTTCCCAAGTTGCTTCCTCGACACCGTGTCTCGACCATGCACCTTGACCAAAGGTATGGTCTTATGCCTCAATCGTTTCTCACGATGTTCCAAAATCTTCAAGGGCGCTCCTCAAAAGTAATATCTTGACAATATCAATCTCGCCATAATCGATGGCGTGACTAGGATCAGGACATATTTCCTCAAGCTGGGAAATATGGAAGCATATGAACATGACTCAAGGCGGAGGTAACGCCAAGCAGTCGCCAATTCACCGACTCGCTCGAGAACCTCAAAGGGTCGATAAATCTCGGGCTCGGCTTTCCTTTCTTCAAGCGAAAAACTCCTTTCGTCGGCGACACCTTTAGCAAAGCGTGGTCTCCTACCTCGAATTCCAAGGTCGGCGACGGACGTCGGCATCGACTTACGCCGACTCTGGGCGATCGACATCCGTTCTCGAATTAACTCTATCTTCGCCTCGTCTCTAAAGCGACATCCGGCTCGGTCAGACCAAATCGGACGCCTCATTCCAACAAATCGGTGATCGACATCGCCGCCCGTAAAGTGCCTCATACGGTGCCATCCGAATCGCAGCGTGCCAAGCTGTTGTTGTCGTGAATTCAATGGCAAATGTTCCTCCCGGTCACTACTCGATCGAGCACGGGCACGCAGCAAGTCCTCGAGCGTCACGGATAGTGCGCTCAGGTGTCCATCGGTTGGGATGGAAAGAGGTACTCAAATGTGGTACCCAACGCCTTATGCACCGCCTACGGAAGTGCGATACAAAGCGGCCGTCACGATCCGAAACAATAGACTTGAGTGCGTGAAGTCTCACAATCTGCACGATAAACACACGAGCTAACTTCTCAGGGCCCCAAGTGTCCTTGATGCCCGAGAAAATGTGCCGACTTGGTGAGACGATCGACAATCACCCACACCATATTCATGCGACCTCGATCTCGGGACTCGTAATGAAATCCATCGATATATCTTCCCATTTCCATTACGGAGCAGGAAGTAGCGCAATAACCCGGATGTCGGCGATGCTCGATTTTGACCTGGCGACAAGTCAAACATCTCGCTACAAGCATGCGACCTCATCCTTCATATCATTCCACGAAATTCCTTCTTAAGTCCTTGTACATCTTACTCGAACCGGGATGAACGGAGTAAGGTGTAGCATGGGCCTCATAAAATACTCTGTCTCAACTCTGAGTCATTCGGCACACAAAGCCGACTCTGGAATCTCAAAACACCATCCTCGTGAATCACAAATCCAGGAGACTTTCCTTTAAGAACGTTCTCTCGGATTTGAGTAATCATCGGATCCTCTAACTGCTTCAGCTTAATTTCATCGATCAAAGGCAGCGAAACCTCCAAAGCACGAAGTTGCCCGACGGCTCCAGGCAACAAAACTTCAACATCTAACTCGATTAACGATCGCCGAAGCTCGAACTGAGACGTAAGGATCTCAAGCGATCGCAATGCAATCGTTTTCCGACTCAAGGCGTCGGCCACGACGTTCGCCTTGCCCGGATGATAAAGGATTTCGAGGTCATAATCCTTAATCAACTCCAACCACCTCCTCTGCCTCATATTCAATTCCCGCTGAGTAAATATGTATTTCAGACTTTTATGATCGGTAAAAATCGACATGCGAGCCGAAAAGATAATGACGCCAAATCTTGAGCGCAAAAGCATTGCCGCTAACTCGAATCATGAGTAGGATAGTTAAGCTCATACGGCCTCAAGCTGTCTCGGCGCAAAGCAATGGTCTTGCCGTCTTTGCATTATCGCACCCAAGACCACGACCGAAGCATCGCTATAAGCGGCAAAACCCTCGTTGCCACATGGCAACGCCAAAGCAGAGTGAAGTCAAGCGCTTCTTGACTCCTCAAAACTCGGCGCCTCTCGTCATTCCAGACGAACCTCTCGGATTTGGAGCAAGCTGCGTAAGTGGCGAGCCGATTTCGAAACCCTCGGCGAACCTACGGTAGTAGCCGGCTAAACCCGAAACTACGGAGCTCCTTCACATTCTTGGCGGTGCCCCATCAACACGGCCTCAATCTTACGCGGATCACGAACCCCCTCAGTGAAATCACGTGACCTAAAAACATCACTTCCTTGACGAACTCACATTTCGAGAACTTTGCATAGAGTTGCTCGGTCCTCAAAATGTTTAATACTACGCAAATGATGGGCATGCTCTTCCTCATTCTTGAATAAATAAGAATATCGTCGATGAAGGCGGCGACACATTTATCGAATACTCGATAAATACTTTGTTCATCAAGCGCATGAACACCGCCGGCGCATTAGTTAACCCGAAAGGCATAACTCATCTGTCTTGGCACATCGGACTCTCTCACCGGAGGCGATAGTATCCGATTTGAGATCAATCTTCGAGAATCTGCGGCTCCACATGGCGTCGAATAAGTCGTCAATTCTCGACAAAGGATACTTGTTCTTGATGGTCACCTTGTTTAGTTCGCGATAGTCGATACACAAGCGTAGTGAACCATCCTTCTTCCACAAACGGGACCGGTGCACCCCAAGGCGGCGCTCGGTCGAACATACCCACTCGAAGCTCACTCAGCTGCTTCTTCAACTCGGACATCTCTGAAGGTGCCATGCGATAGGGCGCCTTGAAATAGAACCGCACCGGCTCTAACTCTATAGCGAACTCGACCTCGCGTTCGGTGGCAATCCGGCAACTCGTCGGGAAAAACATCGGAAATTCATTAACGATTGGAATCGGAAAGCTCGACTCCACCACTCTCCGCCTTCAAGGCGTAACACCAATAACCGGTACACCCCTTTCGCGGGAGTCTCATCGCCTTCAAGGCGTTAATAGCAATTCTGGCTCCCCCTCTTTCGCCGTGAAAGAGTGCTCGTGCCATCATCGGCTAACATGGTGATGATTCTCGTGCGGTAGTTCATGATTGCACCATGCGCTCGAGCGATCATCCTCGAGAATCAAATCCTCACCCTCGATATCCACAACAATAAGATTAGAGGGCCGAGTCCTCTCGCAAATAAGTACACAACAGTCTCGAACCTCCACGATCACCAGCGATCCTATCACGCTAGGAAGCTTAATGATGAAGGGTTCACAAGGCATCAAGCAGTCGAGACTCAAGCGGCGTACACAATCGAAGATATGAGCGAATCGTATGCCGGAATCGAAAAGCACAGCGACGGGATGAGAAAGAATATAAGCGGTACTGTCGCCACGGTGGCCATTGGATCATCGGCTTTCCGCATCTCATAGACACGCGGGTGGGCGGAGCCGACTGGAAGCTCCCCCTCTTGAGGGTGACCCGACCTCTTCCCACTAGCACTCGGCGGAGATTGAGAAGCAAGCGACCCTGATTCACACTTGGTTCCCTAGGCGCTGGAATGGAAGCCGGGCACCAAGGATTTTCTCCCTCTCGGCCACAGTAGCTTTGTGACCCGTAGCCACACGATTACACGTCGGCAAAGGGTTCGGACAAACACGGCGATGTGGCCTGCAGCCACAGTTAAAGCATTTCACCTCTCGAGAAGGGGCAGCGGCCTGCGGAAACCCGATAGATCGAGATGGGCCACCACCGGCGGAAAAGTTAGCGGTGAAATTCTGCGACCCCACTTTGTGGCCGAAAAATTCCGCGGACTTACGCTTCTTACTCTCGCGGGCCGCCTCACTCGCCGTCACGGACATATCGTAAGCAAGGGCCTGCTCTGGTAATCTTTCAATGTAGTGCATACAAGCCCCGACATATAGTCCCGAATCGGCAACTTCATCCGTGCGGAGAAATGGAAAATTTTGTCGCTCTCCTCGACAACTTGGGTCTTCACATAACTTGACTCCTTATTAAAATCGGCAATAGCTTGAGATACGGGGATATCCAGCGGTTGAGCATCATAAAAGCATGTGCAGGCACATCGGCGGCCACGGGCAATATTGGCCTCCATCAACTCTTGAAACTCGGCCCACGACGGCATGGTCTTTGGGCCCAGCGACCTCCCACGATCCGTGGCGTCCCTGTGAGAAAGTATTGAGCAATAGGGACTCTCGTTCCTCGGGACGATTAGTGGCAACGAAGACCTTAGATATCTCCTTAATCCACCCTTCCCGGCCCGATCTGCAAGCTCCCGGCGAGAGGATGCATCTTGATAACATCTTGGAGCCAGCGGTCCGCTCGCCCGATTAGCATGGAGTGCGATCCGGGTTACGAACACTTTGAGCTATTGCCGCCATTTGGTTCACCATTTGTTGCATAACGGCCGCAATACCAAGGTCGGCACGCTCTGAGAAGAAGCATGGCTATGACGGTCGCCCGATCTTGCCGGCTCCACAGCGTGGCGTGGCCGCCCCATTGCCCCACGTCCGGCGCGTCCACGACCACGACCACGACCTCTTCCGGCATCCATCACGGAGTTAAATAAGTAGCAAAAGCCACCACGAGGATCGATCTGATAAAAGAACAATCACAAGTCGAGAATCAAAGTGCGATACAAGGAAGTAATGAGCAGAGGAAGGAAAACTTACGGACCTTTGGTAATCTGGAATCATGGCGCGTGACGATGATGTGCAAAACAAAACACCACAAGACCCGATAAACCGACAAGCCTAGGTATCCATAACCTAGTGCTCGATACCATTTTCGTAACACCCCCAAGATATTCGAGGTATATTACGGTCTGTGAATCCCTATATAGGACCCACCGGTGAAACGACATCATACTCATCGACTCACATAAGCGGCAGGACAATACCATGTCATAAAGGCCTTAAAGCAGAACAATCCACCCGGTTCAGCCGATTGATATAACATCATCATCAACCTGACATAATAAGCAACAATACAATCGAAGCGAACAAGACCCCTTTAGGTACTCGAGTACAACTATTAGTTGAAACCACAAAAGACAAAAAGGTAAAAAGACACCAAAGCGTCACTCGTGCACAATCATCACGCCACGGCCATCATCAGTGTCTTGGTCAGCCCGCTCGTCTCGATGATCGACTGAAATTCATAAAGCGAATTTCCCGGCAGGTCCCGGAGGAGTTAGCAATTACGCTAGTACAAGTAACGGATGAGCGACTTACATCTTACACATATAGTAATGCATGCGATTCGAAAACATAGTTCCAAAATACTCATTTAGAAATGCCAATGATCAAACCACATTTGTAAAATGCACCACAATTAACCGCGGACCCACGGCCGTGGATCCTGCCGAGACCCGTCGGATCTAACCCATGATGGTTAAAAGCAAGCTCGCGGTCCCACGGCCGTGGAACCCTACCGAGACCCGTCGAGTCTAACCCATGATGAGCATACACACACACACAATTTCTCATACAAAACTACTATGTCGAGATTGTAAGTTCATAAGGGTACTTGCCTCGATTAAATAGGCGATGACACGAGCGGAGCGGAAGGATCAAGCACAACCACGAGGCAAGCGAGAATGAACCTAACGATTGAATAGCACAATCACAACCACTTCTAAGCGATTATGGAAATGGAATACACGGAAACCGCCTACGATTCATGTATATTCATACAAAAATAACAACGAGGCGGACCACAACCAAACCCTCTCGAATCCGTAAAAATCCACAAAATATCCATGAATCCGTAGGAAAACTAACGATACTAACAATATTAATCGTATACATCATGAATCCACCAAGCGGAACTAATCGGAAGAAAATCCCAAAACCCCAAATTAATCGAAATAGGGTTTTAGAACATTACCTTTGGAGATTCGAGAACTAAGATCCAAGTAGAACACGCGTTAGATTGATTATCAGAGCCTCACAGCCAGAAAGAAATGATGAAAATCGACCCCGGATGAATAACTCTCCCCCTCTATATCCTCTCTCTCGCGATGCGGTGGAAAAATGGGGAAGGAGAGGCGATCGATCTCGTCTAATAAGGGCCAGTCTGCAATTACCGCCGTGTGCAGCGGCACGGCCGAAGTGTGCCGCGGCAATAGAAAACTTACTCCCGGGTTTTAGCATTGTGCGCGGCACGGCTGCGTGTCTTGCCGCGGCACCACAGTCTGATTAGGTTTTGGTCGCGGAAGACACACGAGTGTGCCGCGGCACCGGACAGTGTGCCGCGGCCTTGGCTTGCTGTGTGCCGCGGCACGGATGGGTGTGCCGCGGCACAGTCTGGTGCCCGACCAACATTTGGAGAAATTTGTGTGCCACGGCGCACGCACCTTGTCTTGTGGCCCACACCCCCTTTTGGGTCCCAAAATGATAAAAATGATCAGGAAGAGAATAAAGCGATAGGAATCAATATTTGGGGACTAATAACACAAAATGGATCCACGACAACCCGAAGCAGTGATTCGCACAACAATAACAAGAATATAGTTGAACAGTTTGACAGGAAGGACACGCTGAAAAGTACACGAGGGTCACTACGATCGAGAAATACACCAAAAACGAAAATACAAGGGAAAGAAAAATACGGATATTACATTAGGATACCATAATCCTGCGTCAATTGTTCCTTTCACGTACTTAAGGATTCGTTTGGCTGTTGTGAAGTGTGATTCTTTAGGTGCTACTTGATCTAGAACACACACTCTATAGCAAAGCCGGATATCGAATTCTGCTGTTGGAGTCTTGGGTGAGCTAATAAGCTTCATGTAGAGTGATTGATCGACCGGATTTCTAGCTTCGTCAGCACTAATTTGCATAGAAGTACTCATGGGTGTTGGCCCGCGCAACTGACGACAGCGATGCAGAAGACTAGATAATTGATTCTTCTCATGAAGAACTTCTTGATGCTTTTGAATCTTTAAATAACGAGTATGAAAAGGTTTGAAATATTAATAAAGATTTGAAAAAGAAAATAAAGTTTCTTGAAAACGAAAATTTAAAATTATTGAATAAAGGCAAAGATGTGTCTATTGATCATACTAATTGCTTGGAAAGCGATAAATTCGAGAGATGATTTACACAAAACTCAGAAAGAACTAAAGCTTTACGTTAGAAAATTCTCGTGTGGTAATGACAAATTTGAACAACTCTTATTTGGTCAAAAATTCTCTCTTTCAAAACAAGGACTCGTGTATAATGCATTTCCAATTAAAAGGTCCTAAGATATTACGACGAATGATTCAAATAATTTAAAAACGGGAATTTCATCATGTCCAAAATGTTTAATACCAGGACATATCGAAACCTTTTGTAGAAGTTCCAGACGAACTATAAAAGTCAAACAAATTTGGGTGCCTAAAGGGACCATTGTTTCAAATCAAGTTTTTACGTCAACTCTACAGGACCCAAATTAGCTTGGGTAACTATAAAACGGAAGAAAAATTTCTTTGTAGGTACAAACAAGGACAACAACATTATCAAATAAATGGCATGTTGACAGTGGATGTTCAAACCACATGAGTGGGAACGAGCATCTTTTCACAGAGCTGAAAAAGGAAGATCGAGGTTGTGTCACCTTTGGTGATAATAAAAAGGGCAAAATCAAAGGAATAGGCAAGGTAGGTAAGAAACCTTTACCAACTATAGAAAATGTTCTTTTTGTTGATGGCCTTTGTCAAATCTTCTTAGTGTTTCCCAATTATGTGATACTGGTCTCAAATTAATTTTTGAAATTACACATTGCACGGCAATGAAAAAAGACCAAATTGTTTTTATTGGTTTACGTTATGGAAATATTTATATTGTTGATCATCAAGACGAATCATATTTTAATGAAAAGTGCTTAATTTCCTATGATGAAAATGCTTTTATTTGATACGTAAATTGGGTCATGCCTCTTTACCTCTTATTTGAAATTAGCTAAAAATGATATTGTTCGTAGTCTACCAAAACTTAACTTGAGAAAAGACCATATTTGTGAAGCCTGCATGAAAGGTAAATATTCTATAGGCTCGTTTAAACCCAAAACGGAAACCTCTACTAGCCTTATTCTTGAATTAATTCATATGAATTTAATTGGACCATCTCGGCATGCTAGCTTGAGTGGTAATCTTTATACATTGGTGCTTGTTGATGATTTTTCAAGATTTACTTGGGTAAAATTCTTAGAAAATAAAAGTGATGCTTTTAATGAGTTTGTTAAGTGGTGTAAGGTTACAGAAACAGAATTACCAATTATCGCCATCAGATCCGATCACGGTGGAGAATTTGATTCTAATGATTTTGAAGATTGGTGCGATAAATATGGTATTGGGCACAACTTTTTGGCACCTCAGACACCTTAACAAAATGGAGTTGTCGAGAGGAAGAATTGTTCTTTAAAAGAAATGAGCCGAACAATACTCAGTGAATACGGGCTACCAAAATATTTACGGGCGAAGTTGTTAACACCTTTGTTATGTTATTAATCGAGTCCATCTTCGGAGAAACAAGATGATGACTCCATATGAGATATTCAAAGGTAAAAAGCCCAATTTATCTTACTTTAATCCGTTTGGTTGTAAAGTCTTTATTCATAATAATGGTAAAGATAATCTGGGAAAATTTGATTCATATTGGTATATTCCTTGGATATTCTACTAATAGTAAAGCTTATCGTGTTTTTAATTGTAGAAGAGGCTCAATAGAAGAGTCGATTCATATCAAATTCGATGATACAGTTTTACCCCCGAGAAAGGTTGTTTTTGATGATGATGCAGGTATGGTCCCAGCTAATGAAGTGTCAGAAGCATCGAAGGAATTGGAAATGCTTGACTTAAGATCGGACAAACATGAGGATAATCCTTTCAACCTCCCTAAAGAATGGGTTAATGTGAAAGATCATCCTATGGAGCAAATTCTTGGGAAAATCGATGATGGTGTGCGAACAAGGAGAAATGTGAATAATTGCCTAAACAATATTGCATTCATTTCTCTTATGGAACCAAAGAACATCGACGAAGCTATAAATGACGAAAATTGGGTTGTTGCTATGTAAGAGGAGCTCAATCAATTCGAGAGAAACAAAGTATGGGAATTGGTTCCTGCACCGGTGGACAAAACAATCATCGGAACAAAATGGGTTCACAAAATAAAAACAGACGATAATCATCTCCCAGTAAAGAATAAATCAAGATTGGTTGCTCAAGGATACAATCAAGAGGAAGGGTTGGATTATGAAGAAACATTCGCTCCTGTTGCTCCTCTTGAGGCTATTCGCCTTCTGTGTGCCTTTGCTTCCTACAAGAAGATCAAACTCCATCAAATGGATCTAAAAAGCGCGTTTCTAAGCGGTGTCATCCGGGAGGAAGTGTATGTCAAGCAACCACGGGATTTGAAGACTATGATCATCCGGATCATGTATACAAGCTTCATAAAGCTCTCGATGTATTAAAACAAGCTCAGAGAGCATGGTATGAACGTCTAAGATCTTTTCTTATTTCTAATGGGTATAAAAGAGGTAATGTTGATAATACCATATTTATCAAAAACTATGTGATAATATGCTTATATGTGATTTATGTCGGCGATATTGTTTTTGGTGCAACTAACGAATCTCCTTCCTGGAATTTTCAAATCTTATGAAGGAGAATTCGAAATGAGTATGATGGGATAGCTAAAATACTTTATCGGACTCCAAACAAAGCAACTCAAAGGCGGAATATTCATTCACCAATCCAAGTCGTCACTCGGCTTCTAAAGAAATTTGAGATGAAAGGATGCAAAGAAATTTATACTCTGTGTCTTCCACTCTTAAACTCGACAAAGATGAGAAAGGTAAGCTAGATTGGTTTGGATTTGTGATTCATCATCCTCATCATCATCGCTCCATGTAGCAACATAGACTTCTTTCTTTTGAATTTCTCATGAGGTGGTTTTGGCGAACTCATAGGCGCAACCACGACAATCTTTAGCAAAGTGCCTGGAACACCGCACCTTCGACAAGTATTGTCGAACTTTTACTGCGGGAAGTGAATCTTTTGGATTCATCCACAGGTTCTTGTTTGATATCTCTCTGGCGCCTTTGTAGGAGATATTTGAACTTTTTATATTTTTGGCATAGAAAGCCGTTTCTTCATCCTCGCCCTCGATTGGTTCATCTTACGGATCACTATCCTCTTTCGCCTTGAAAGCGATCGGCCTTTCTCTTTCTTTGGGCTTTGATTTGAATTCGAGATTTAATGACAATCTCATAATTGATAAGGGATCGATAAAACCTTGAATTCCATCGTGTTTAGATCTCTCGACTTCATAATAGCCGTAATTGTTGAATCACATTCTCTCGGTAGTGATCGTAGGATTTTCTTAGCTTTATCACTACTTGAGATAGGTTTGCCAAGCGAGGCTAGCCCATTTGTAATAGCGAAAGCGGTCAAGCATAGCGATAATGCTTTCTTCTTCTTTTATAGTGAAAGTCCATGTCGTGAATGAGCATATTAATTTTCGTTTCTTTGACTTGACTCGTACCTTCGTGAGTAATCTCGAGCATCTTCCAAATTTCTTTGGCCATTTCACGGAGATTGCATTTGTGATCTTGATTAAGAGCACGATAAAGCGGTGAGTAGCTTTACTATTGAAATGATCATTCTTCGATCGCTCTCATCGTACTCTTCAAAAATTATGAGTGAGCCATCAGTCTTTGGAATAGTAGGTCCAAGAGCAATGACCTTCCAAATTTCGATATCGTGGGCTCGGATGAAGATAGACATTTTCTTCTTCCACGTCATGAAATTTGAACCATCGAAGAAGGGAGGGCGATTAAGAGCGTTACTTTCAAGCGAAGAATAGATGTAGGCCATATCTGGATCTTTCTCTAGCGGGTGTTAGACCGGTGAAAAAGAGACCTCTCCGATACCAATTGTTGGATTGCTACCGCCACTAGAAGGGGGGTTGAATAGTGTGGAGTAGAGTTTTGAACTCTTTTTGTGCGAAAGCTATTAATCGGGTTAATAAAAGCACGGAAAAGAAAGAACACCCGAAATTGTTCGAGAGGTTCAGCTATAAACCAGTCTACGTCCCTACCTAGTGTTATCGACTAGGACTTTTTCTAAAACTTTGAATGCAGTTTCTAGTTTAGTGCCAACTCTTACAATAGCACTTTCAAGATTAGTGTCGAACTTTACAGTTTCTTGATTTTCGGGCTCAAGAACAACCTCACTATAATCTCTCTTGTTTTTAAGGATACAAGACAACCTCACAATAACTCAACAAAAGTTGCGAGTAAGGAAACTCATCTTTACAAAAGATAGCTCGCATTGATACAAGAATGTAGATATCATATTGATAGCATAAATCTTCTCGTATCAGAATAATCTTTTCAGAGTATAATGATAGTGCTCGAAATTACTTGGGTACGCTTGTATATTCTTGTGTATCTCCAACACCTTGGATGTCATGTATTTATAGCCTCTTGGAGCCATTTTCCCATTCGAATAGTAGCTATGTTACATACGCTAAGTAACCTATGTTACGTACGTAAGCCATGTAACGTACGTCAAACCTTACGTGTAACGGCCGTAATGTTGCATAAGAAAATGGGCAGACTCCTGACTGAAACCTGTTACGTACGTTATGCATCAACGCATTACGCACGTTATGTTTGGTCTCATATCCGTTGGATCAGATGACTTTATTGCAACGATCGATGACTTACTTTATTGACTCCTTGCAACGGGCTGATTTTCGAATATTACGTACGTTATACGATATGTATTACGTACGTTACCTGTATTCAAAACACTTAATAAGAATGTTAGTGTTACGTACATTATGAATTGTTTATTACGTACTGTTGTTACCCAAAATATTATCCGGAGATAGTATTGCTGGAATGATCGAGTAACAAACAAATGCGAGAACACTTAGTGAGAAAATAAATAACACAAGATTTGCCGGGGTTGTTAATCCCGGGCTTGAATGCTCTCGCGAGATATTATTAATAAGTATACTGTTGAGTACAAATATTAATGTTAGAATCTATTACAATGAGTGTAAGGACTTCTAGTTATCTAAGCTATTGAGCGTGTAGATTGCCGGAAGAACCAAATATGAAGATCTGTGAGTTCTTCTTTGTTTGATGTTCTGTCAATGTATGAGAATGTATATTTCTCTCTGTATTCATGGTGATAATTGCCTGATTTTATGAAGATAATCGCATGATCCTTGGACACTGTTGTGAGCCTCCTATTTATAGGAGACAAAGCTGCTGGGACCTCTCCGACGATCGCGGGCGACCGCCGTTTTCTATATTATAATAAGATGGCCGATCGTCCCGTCACGTGAGGCTGTTCCCTTAAAGTCTGAGGCTGCTGGCGGCCAGTTTATGCGCGATGGAAGCTTGCCACGCGTCTGAGTCGATGTCCGGGAGGTCCCACTTTGCACCTTTCGGCGGGCCTGTCGGTAGGCGAGGTAGGTGACAGGCTGGGGTCAAAGGTCCTATCCGTCGGCACCTTTTGTGGATCTTCACGTGGGTCACCGTCTAAGATTCGATCTCCGACGACTTTGACGGATGTTGGATTTATACGTGGCACGAGGCGACCGTCTCTGGTTGGACATCAAAGACGATCGCCAGACACCAAAAGACGATCGCCGTGGGTGCCGACTTCTGGGTGTTTTTCCAGAGTATGTCTTCTAAGGTTGGCTCTCATATCATTATGCCGATCGCCACCGAGGCGTATTAATCACCGCACAACAATTGCCCCCCAGCTCGGCTCGATGTTGAAAACACGGGGTGAGGTGGCACTGTTGGCGATCGCCATTGCTTAGACGATCAGACGATCTAATTTCAAATTTGGACGATCTCGCGCTGGGAGCAGCGGGAAATGAAAGCGGGCTCGCGAAACGTTGCAAGGACACGCGTCGCGTTACTATTTAGGGAGTCCGACGGTTTGTCAGTTTTTGTCGCCTGGCGTGCCCTCGAAAATACGCGTACGCGGGATTCGAGGGCTGCATTTAATGTGTCCCCCCCGACGGTTGCCCTCCAACCCTCGGGATTTCGCCTATTTGCAAAGAGACCCCTGCTCCCGCCTATAAAAGAGGCTAGGGCTACTTCATTTCTACTCTTCACGCACCCTTGCCTTCTTGCTGAGACTCTGCAGAAATTTCCGAAGCTCCTTGTGCCGATCGTCCTCTTTTCTTTAGGTACGAAAACCAATCTTCTTTCTTTCTTTACTTTTTGCGAACATGTCTGGAGGATCCAAAACCTTCGAGACCGGAAGTACCTCCGCCGCCGCCGCTTCGCCGGACCGGGAGGAGATTCCCGTGGGACTCCATATGGAAACGGCCGTTGAGGCTATTCGTTCGGGGATTGCACCCGCAGAACTCGAGGAGATTTTCAACGAGGCCGAAGTGGCGAGATCTGCGGCGACGGCGAGCAAGGGGTTCGCCGGTGGATGAAGATGAAGTAGTGCGGTTGTCTTGGGAGCAGGACGGCATTTTCGGCCCTACTTACATGGAATTTGCTAAGCTTATGGAGGATTGCGGGCCTGTCAATTTGATTTGAAGCTTACTCGCCGCTCATCCCTACGAACATGTGAAGCGGACGGTGTTTCGGCCGCCGACCCGTCTCGGTGGACTCTCGGTAAGATTCGGAGTTCGGCGACCGGAAAGACTTGAGCCGCTAGAGGGCGAATATCATATTCCTTCGGCGTGTCACTTTGCGTGCCCTCAGAGAATGAGCGC
The DNA here is from genome assembly GCA_033398695.1 of Orobanche coerulescens. Classification (NCBI taxonomy): domain Eukaryota; kingdom Viridiplantae; phylum Streptophyta; class Magnoliopsida; order Lamiales; family Orobanchaceae; genus Orobanche; species Orobanche coerulescens. The sequence goes on from JAWKAU010000227.1 coordinate 19,676, forward strand.
GTCGACCCGGCCTCAGGGTATGGTCGCCATTAATGAAATGACCAGCGGCGGATTGCGGTTTCCCTTGCCGTTATTTGTCTGTCGTATCTGCTAGTACTTTGGAATTTGGCGTCTCTCGATTGGCGCCGAGCGCTGGTGCAGATTATCGGTACATTGGCGTTGTTCGGCGGTCACAGTTATTTCGTTTGCCTTCTGTATTTGGAGATGAATTATCTTTTAAGTGGTATGCGAAGGGATCGATCGGCGGCTACCATATCCAAGGTCGCTGGGTAGGGTGGTCCTTGGGGTGCGAACAAGGCTCGGGCGACACAGCAAAGTGGTCTTTGGAGTCGGCGGTGCATGGAGATCGGCATCGGGCGATAATCCGGAGGAAGAATTGGATATCCCCACCAATTTTGGAGAGGAATCCGAGTAAGGGTTTCGACTCTCCCTTTATTTGGATACTCCTTGGCCAGATCTAATTTGTCTCTCTTTTGCGGGATTCCTTGTTCAGTGATCGGCGATCTCCCCTTGATTTTTGATCGTGCAGGAGCGGATTCGCGCATTGCCGGATTCTACATAGGCGTTCACTCGGTCGGCCTCGAACGTCACCGGTTGGGAGCTCGACTGTTTCGCTACCCTCGCCACTTGAAGGTCCCAGGTACGACTTTTTATTCACTCTTTCCTGCGTGACGGTCGTCTCCAAGAGGTTGCAATGTCTAAGTAGGTGTCTAATTTGTTAGAGTTTGTTCTTTGGCAGAAATTCACTTTCCCCATTTCGCCGAGCCACCACAAGAGATCGCCATGTCTAAACCTGGTCTCATCGATCGTCTTCACCTGGGAAAGAAGACGGGTCGCGTTGCTGCGACGTCGTCTCGCCATGCCCCTGTGGTGAGGCCCGCTGCGGTGCCGGTCGCCGAGCTGGAGATTCAAGCGCACCCGCAAGAGGCGGAGGTCGGAGGGGTCCCTGCCGATAGCTGAGGCGGACTTAGCTATCTTGGAGCCGCCGATCGCCGCTCCCCCCGTTTCCTCCGTTCCGATGGCGGAGGGGTCTGGTCCTAGGCCCTCGGCGTCCGGCTCCAGGTCATCGGCCGGCTTCTTGAAAAAAGTGGCGATCGCTGAAGCTGAAACTTCTCGGGGCAAGCCATATTTTGGCCGCGATCCCGAACTGGTCAACAGGTAAGATCGGGTTGGTCTTTTCGAGTTGGAAAATTTAGTTAGGTATATTCTAACTCCTTTGTCTCTTTTGTTTGTGTTGCAGGGTCCGTCTTGCTGATCCGGACGTCTACTTGATAGTCTTTGGACTTCTGGCGAGCAAGTCTCGCATGAAGTCCTCGGCGTCCCTACTTATGTCGAAGGCCATCTCCTCTTTGCCCGAGGCTTGGGCGGCCGATCTTGATGCGATCGCTCGTCGGCGATCTGGAGATGCCATGCGGCGACCCTTGCCACGGCTCTCGGAGCGGCGGCGATGGTCGTCAGTGCAAGGATTACGAGGCGACCCTCTAATGCTCGTCTCCATAGCAACCTCGAGGCGCCGGAGCCAAAGCGTTGAATTTGCTAACCGGATCAGGCTATGGAGAAGGAGTACATAGCGGCTAAGCAGGCTAAGCAGGACAACGATCGGATGAAGCGAGGCTGAGCCGCTCCAAGGAAGTGGCCGATCGGCTCGCGACCCGGGAGAAGGAGGCTCGCCGGATGCACGTGGCCTCGCGGAGAGGCGGCCGGGCTGAAGGCGGCAGTGGATCGGCTCACCGCGAGCTAGAGGCGCGAAGGAAAGGCTGGAAAAGGCTAAGGGAAAGCGGCCGCTAAGGTGGTCGGCGCGGCGAGAAGGCGACCCTTTGGTGAGAGGGCAGCTAAAGGCGATCGAGACCGATCCCTATCTCAATGTGGCACTTGTCGTCGAGTTCGCCTATTATGTGGCCTATGCCGACGCTGCCCGAGCCGCCAAAAAGGTAGGGATCGAAATCGGTCCTTTGATGGAGAGCTTTAAGGCCTATGCACTCGAGCACCCCTTACATCCGGAGTTTTCCCTGCCGATCCTTGACCTCGTCGACTTGGGGATCGACTTGAGTTGGTATCCTTTTAGGATAAACTCATTCATCCACGAGGCCGAAGGAGCGCATTCCGATCCGCCTCACGGGCGAAGACCAGTAGGAGGGGCCACTGAATGACTTTTTGTTTTCCTTCACTTGTAATTTTTGCTTTCTCTTTGTATTGCCTTGGGCTTTTGTATTGTATGAACTTCTTGTCAAGAATAAAATACTCCCTTGTTGTATTTGTGTCTTTACATGTACGATCGCCTTTGAATGATTGCATGCGAATTTTTCAAGTATGTGTATGATTGCTTAGATGTCTTGTTCATCAGGCCATTGTTTGAATGTTTGAATGTATCGACATGTTTTGGAAATTCTTACTTGTAAATATTGTGGAACAATTCTGATCGTACTGCGTGTGTTTGAACGAAGCCGATCGAGTATGGTTCTTTCTTTCCGATCGCATTTAGGATTAGCTCGCCTCCTTTGCCCCCTTGTTTTTGTTTACTTATTGTAAGTAAGGGAACAAAAATAGTATGTCTGGTGAGCTATCTTCGGTTTTGCCGACTCTGAGGAATCGTGCACGGTCGCGGAGTTCGACGGACCGATCTCCACAACTGTGTCTTTGTGTGCGAGGGATATTCCCACGACTCACTTTATTGTGAGGGTCCTCCGTTAGGCTGCGCCCGTCTTGTATTTAAACGAAAGATGGGCGGTCTTGGTGCGGAGGAGTCCTTGCCTTTGGCGTCGTCGGTTTATTCGACTCCACGCCGTGGCTTGTTAGCTCTGCTTCCACCTCGGCCCGCCATGAAGATGGCGACCCTCGGCGGTGTACGTTGAGGCGGGGTAGTGGCACGTCGCATTGTCAGAGTTCACCATGTTAGATGATGAACCTTTGAGGCGGGCGATCGTGTCCACTGATTAGTTTTGGAGGGCCCTCGGACCACGCCGGCCTCGTATTTAAACGAAGGCGGTCTTGGCCCAAAGGACCTTGCATGGCAGCGGTCGGTTCCATCGTTGCCAGGACCATGGTGCACTCTTCTATCTCGGATCGTCATGTTAGATGGCGACCCTCGGCGATGTACGATATGCACAGTGGAGTGATCGCTAGAATAGATGGGATAGGAAGAAATCTCATTATATTCCTTGTACATAGGGTAGTAAGCCCGAATACAAAGTTTTCATTGGTAGTACTTCTTCAAATGTACGGCGTTCCAAGGATATTGGTCCGGAGTACCGTCAGGATGTTCAAGTTCGTAGGCTCCCTTAGTTAGCCATTTAGATATCCTAAAGGGGCCTTCCCAGTTCGGACCAAAGACACCTGTGTGGGTTTGGATCTTCTTGAGGACGAGATCGCCCACTTGAAAACGTCTTTCCTTGACCTTCGTATTGAAGAACTTCTCGGATCTCCTTTTGTGGATAGTGTTCTTCATTTCTGAGGTCAGTCGTCGTTCTTCGAGCATATCGAGGTCGATCCGTCGGGCCACATCATTGTCGGTCGTCATCTCTTGTTCGGTTCAATGGCTGAGGACGGCGATCTCCGAGGGAATCACCGCTTCTGTTCCGAAGGCGAGGGCGAATGGGGTTTCGCCGGTTGAATTACGGGTCGTCGTTCGATAAGACCACAAAACGTCCGGGAGCTCGCTCGCCCATCGACCTTGCCTGGACTCGAGTCGCGCTTTAACCGTGTGTTTGAGGATTTTGTTTACGGCTTCTACCTGCCCGTTTGTCTGAGGGTGGTAGGGGGCCGAGAACAACCTCTTGATTCCCCATTTCTCGCATAATTGCATGACTTCTAAACCGTCGAACTGCTTTCCGTTGTCGGAGATGATGGCACAGGGCGGCAGAATCGGCATATGATGTTTTCCGGATGAACTTGATCACTTGCTCTTGGCGATCTTGTTGGCGGTTCGGCTTGACCCATTTGGTGAAATAGTCGACCCTACAATGGCAAACTTACCCCACAGCGCCGTCGGCAATGGACCTATAAGGTCGATGCCCCATTAGGCGAGCCATGGTGTACATTGAAGTGTTGCTCGGGGAGAGCTTGATGTTTGGGCCCATTATTTGACACATGTGACACGATCGGCATAAGCGATCGCATCCTTCAAGTGACGGCGGAAAAACCTTGCTGGTTGTTTTATGGATGAGAGCTCGTCCGCCAACATGGTTTCCACAGATCCGTCATGAATTTGGCTAAAGCAGGCCGACCTTCCTCGGTGTAATACACTTGAGGAGGAAGGCTGGAAGCTTCGCTTGTAAATCCGGTCGTCGATAGGGTGTATCTGGTCGCACGGAGCCGGAGTTAGCGAGCTTTGATACGGTCGTCGGGGACCGTTCCATCCTTTAAGTATTTGATGAGCGGAGTCATCCAGTTCTCCTCGATAACGGCTTGTGGTAATCGGGTTTACGTCGATCGCCGGCCTTCTTGATTTTGTAATTTGGATATTAGAGAAGTGGTGCCCCATCGCGACGCTAGCTTAGATAAGGCATCGGCCTGGGAGTTGTGCTCTCTCGGGACTTGTTCGATTAGCACTTCCTCAAATTTCGTGCACATTTCGGCGACCAGCTCTTGGTATTTGACCATCTATTCGCCGCGCTCCTCATATTCTCCTTTAACTTGGTTCAAGACCAAGAGGGGGTCCATGAAGATATGGAGGCGACGAACATCTAGGGCGAGGGCTAGATCGAGCCCGCCTACCAAGGCTTCGTATTCGGCTTCATTGTTGGTCGCATGAAACCCGAAACGCACGGCATTTGTGAAACTTTGGCCGTCGGGGTTAATGAGGACAATCCCTGCCCCTGCTCGCGAGTTGGTCACTGATCTATCTACGTCGGCTTCGGGCGGGCGGCCAGGCTGGGACGGTGTGAGGGAATGTTAATTCCACCACGAAGTCCGCCAGAGCTTGGCCTTTGATCGCCGTGCGGGGAGCGTAGGTGATACCGTATTGGGCGATCTCCAGTGACCACTTGAGGAGCCGCCCGTTGGTGTCCGGTCGGTGTAGAACCTGCCTTAGAGGGAGAGTCGTCAGAACCTCCACTTGATGTTCGAAGAAGTAGGCCCTTAGCTTGCGAACACTCATGACTAGAGCGTAGGCGATCTTTTCCAATGGTGTATAACGTGTCTCTGCGTCGTGGAGCGCTTGACTAACGTAGTAGATCGGAAAGTGGACTTGTCCCTCCGCCCTCACCAAAACGGTACTCAGTGCGACCTCTGAGGCCGCCAGGTAAAGGAATAGTTTTTCGCCGGGGATCGGCTTTGCCAGGATCTGGGGGTTAGATAGGTACTCCTTGATTTTGGCGAACGCTATTTGACTCTCCTTCGTCCATGTGAACTTCTTGTTCTTTATGGTCGCCGAGCCGAGATATGAAGCGGTTGAGGGCGGCTAAACAACCTGTGAGTCATTGCACTTGCTTGACATTTTGTGGCTCCTGCATGTCGAGGATCACCTGAATCTTGGTGGGGTTCGTCTCGATCCCCCTTGACTTCTGATGTGCCCGGGAATTTTAGGAGCCCACCCTGAAGTTGCATTTCTTGGGGTTCAATTTCATGTTGAACTTCTCGAGGATGTCGAACGTCTCGGCGAGGTCATTGAGGTGGTCTTCCTTCTTGAGGCTTTTGACCACGATGTCGTCAATGTAGACCTCCATGGTTTTGCGATCGATTGGCGAACATTACATTGACGGTATTTGGTAGGTTGCCCCGCATTCTTCAAGCGAGCGGCATTCGGACCCAAAAGTATATGTCCTTCTCCGTGTGGAAATATGTGTGCTTTATGTCTTTCTCCGCCATTGGGATTTGATGGTATCCGTGAAGGCATCCATGAACGACATCATTTCGCAACTTTCTGTACTATCGACCAAGTGATCAATATGAGTAATCTGAAAGTGATCTTTTGGACATGCCGCGTTAGGTCGGTGAAGTCGATGCACAACCTCCGAGAGCCGATTGGCTTTACGGCGAGCAACTGCGTTGGCGACCCACTGTGGATCGTCTGTAGCTACTCCGATTAGTTTGTTGTTGAGTAGCTTTTTGACCTCTATGTCGAGTCTTTGCGTACTTCTCAGGACCGAATTTCCTACGTTTCTGGTGAACGGGCTTCCTTGCTGGGTCGATCTTTAGATAGTGGCAAGCGTGTTCAGGATTTATGCCGACCATATCTTGATGCGACCAGGCAAAGACTCCGATGTTCTTACGTAGTAAATTGATCAGATCCTCCTTTAATTCGAGGTCGACGCTTGTGCCGATCTGTATTTCCCACTCCGGGCGAGTCAGATCTATCGTTACGCTTTCCAACTCTTCGATGGGGACGGTCGCCTCTCGTTTGGAACGATTTCCGGACTCGATCCTGGGATCGATGTCGAGGCTTGGCTCGAAACCGATCCTTGGCTCGATGTCGTCCGTCAATCGTTGTGAGATGGCGTCCTCTGAGTCGGGTTGGTATGATGTGTTTGGCTCGTCGATCTCCATGGGTTGATCGTCGATCGTCTCGACGTTACAAATAGCATGGAAAGTATTGAAAGAAGTTACGACATAGGAGTAATTCAAACATTTCGTTGCCATTAGTTGATCTCCTTTTACAGTACCGACCGTCCCATCGGCAGTGGGGAATTTGATACAGTAAAAGAAAGACGAGGCGACTGCCTCAAAGGTTTCTAGAAACGGACGACCTAGGAACCCATTATAGATCTAGGCCTATCTATGATTACAAAATTTAGGTTCTAGTAATCCTAACCTTGGGATCGTAAGCATATTAGCTCGACGAGAGCTTGATCCTTAGTAGGCTTAGGTGTGCTATCGCCGAAACCTTGAAGCACGGTGTCGAACGGCTTAATGAACTTGGTTAGATTACCGAGCTGGTCAAGAGCGGACTTGAATATGATGTTGCAGAAGCTCCCGTTGTCAACCAGCACGCGGTCGACCATCTTCCCAAGGATACAAGCAGAGATCACCAATGCATCCTCTTTGGGGCATTGTACTCCCTCCCTGTCCTTGTTGGAGAAGGTGATGAGCGCGTCCTTAGAGATGGTCGGCTATGGAGGTACTACGACATGGACCCCGGCGAACGCCCTTAGTTGGGCCTTTCGCTTCCTATTTGACATGGTGGAAACCGGGGAAAGGCCCCCGAGGTTTCCACCTCCTGCTTGAAGCATATTCATCCGACCGCCAGGATTGATCGGAGGGATCGATTCATCAGAATACTCCGGCTCATGCTCGATCCTGGCGACCGGATTGGGAGGGGTCCGGTCGTTTTGTCGGCGCTCGCGCCCTCCGGTCCTCTCTGTCCTAGGTTCTGGCTTGGTGACCAAGTTGTCCAATTTGCCTTCCTCAAACAGTCGCCAGAGTTGTCTGAAGAGGTCGCGGCATTAGCTGGTGTTGTGGCCGGGACTTTTGTGGTAGGCACAAAATTTGCTGCGGTCTAGGTGACCGTTGTCCCTTATCGGCTTTGGTTTGTTGAGCCATTCGCGCCCCTTGATGGCATTAAAGATGTAGGCCGGAGATAGACTGAGGTTGCGGAGGAGGTGAACTTCCACATCCTCGAAGGCTTTGAACTCGCCAGGCGGTTTTGCGATCGCCTTTTTGGGCTTGGCGACCGCCTTCTTCTGGACGTGAGATGGCGCCTTCCCTTCTCCGGTAGATCCCTCGCCTAAACGGAGGGAGAGCATCCTCTGCCTGGCCAGGAAATCAGCGGCCCTGACGCGGAAGACCGTGTAGGTCGGGAGGATATCCTTTGTGAGGTGCCTGAACATGGGCGAGCGGCCATGGAATCCCCGGGGCCAAAGTGGAGAGCGAGCTCGTCGCTAATAGGATCGCCGGTAAGGATTAATTTGTCCACTCGGTCGATGTAGTCTTAATCGGGCTCGTCCATTCTCTGCCTGAATATTAACATGCGGTGTGACCTTCCAAACGATCCACTTTGGCGGCGAAGTACGGCGTGAAGTCGTTCGCCGGCTTCTCAAAGCAATTGATTGTGCGAGGTGGTTGTGAGATGTACATCATTTGTGCGAGGTCGCCAAGAGTTTACGGGAACTTTCGACATTTCGTCTCATCTGATGATCCGCATACTGTCATGTAGTTCCGGATTTTGCTCAAGTGTGTCTCGGATCGATCTCCTCATATAGAGGCGTTTGTGGTGGAGCGATCTTTGGTTGAATCAGGCGAGTTCGATCCGAACCGCGAGTGGTTCACTTGGCCCAACGATCGATCTCTGGCGCCTGCCCGATTTCCAGGAGCGCCTTCATCTCGTCAGTTTGGCCCCGCATGGCGGCCATCGCCGTCGCTTTGGCCTTTCGGCGATTAGCTCCGGAGCGCGGCCAGGCGATCGTGCACGAATCCCCGGCTCCATGGTGGACGATGAGCTCCACGCCCGGTGGGTTCATTTCTTGGGCGGCGGGGCTCGTTGACCGGCTTGTCTCACAGGAGTCGGATATGCCGAACTCTGGTAAAGGATTCGGACTCATGTCTCCATTTGGGACACAGTGCCCGGGTCGCCACGAGGGATCGCTCCCTAGGCGGCTGAAGACGGAATCGTCCCGCCTCACGAGAGCCTTCTCCTGCGGCTCGGGGCTTTCTGTTGATTTCTTAACATAGATCCCCTTAAGCTTCCGCTTGCCTACCCGGCGGATGGCCGACGGAGTGATGGTGGGCGAGTCGCATGCCCTCCGTCGCTCCCTGAGGATGGCTATAGCCTCCTCAATCTATTCTGCGGTCTGGAACTGATCGAGTGAGAGGCTAGAACCGTCCCTCGGGGGCGGGAGTGAGAGCCTGGCGTCACCGCGGTCGCCTTCCGCCGTGGGCTGGGGTTCGCTCCGGGCCGGAATGAGATTTCCGGCAGATCTCAGGGTGGCTCTCTTGGAGGTCGTTGCAGATGTCATTTTTCTGAAGGTTTTTCTTTTGAAGAACAGTGGGTGTTTCTTCAAATATATGTCCGGAGAACAGTGAGTGTTCTTCGAGACGGTAGGAATAAAAATGAAGGTTTATAGGTGCCCTCCTTCTAGCGCCAATTGTTGTTACCCAAAATATTATCCGGAGATAGTATTGCTGGAATGATCGAGTAACAAACAAATGCGAGAACACTTCCGTGAGAAAATAAATAACACAAGATTTGCCGGGGTTGTTAATCCCGGGCTTGAATGCTCTCGCGAGATATTATTAATAAGTATACTGTTGAGTACAAATATTAATGTTAGAATCTATTACAATGAGTGTAAAGACTTCTAGTTATCTAAGCTGTTGAGCGTGTAGATTACCGGAAGAACCAGATATGAAGATCTGTGAGTTCTTGTTGTTTGATGTTCTGTCAATGTATGAGAATGTATATTTCTCTCTGTATTCACGGTGATAATTGCCTGATTTTATGAAGATAATCGCATGATCCTTGGACACTGTTGTGAGCCTCCTATTTATAGGAGACAAAGCTGCTGGGACCTCTCCGGCGATCGCGGGCGACCGTCGTTTTCTATATTATAATAAGATGGCCGATCGTCCCGTCACGTGAAATTTGTTCCCTTAAAGTCGAAATTGCTTCTTGGCGATCGGTGTGCGATCGATGGGAAGCTGCCGCGCGTCTGAGTCGATGTCAGGCAGGTCCCACATTGCACATTTCGGCGGCCCTGGCGGTAGGCGAGGTAGGTGACAGTGGGGTCAAAGGTCCTATCCGTCGGCGCCTTTTGTGGATCTGCACGTGGGTCACCGTCAGATTCGATCTCCGACGACTTTGACGGATGTTGGATTTATACGTGGCACGAGGCGGCCGACGACCGTCTCTAGTTGGACATCAAAGACGATCGCCGGACACCAAAAGACGATCGCCGTGGTGCCGACCTGCAGGTGTTTGTCCGAGTATGTCTTCTAAGGTTGGCTCTCGGATCATTATGCCGATCGCCAAGGCGTATTAATCATTTGCCACAACACGTACGTTATGCAATGAAAATATGGAATGTTAATTTTGCCTTTTAAAACATCATCAAAATATTCAAAATGTGTTATGAAAAATATTATTCCAACAGGTACCATTAAAAGATCAAGGACGAGGATATTACAAGGCGCATTAGAACAAGATATGACCACTACTGGTTCGTAGTAATGCCATTTGGATTGAGTAATGCCCCAGCAGTCTTTATTTACTTGATGAATAGAGATTTCCAACCCTATTTGGATCACTTTATCATCATGTTTATAGATGACATACTAATTTATTCGAAGGACGAAGTTGAACATGAGAAACATCTGCAGACATTATTGAAGGTACTTTGCAAAGAGAAATTGTATGCGAAGTTTGGCAAGTGCGAAGTTTGGATGAAGAAAGTAGCTTTTATTGGACATGTTGTTACTGTTCAAGGAATTGAAGTTGATCGGACTAAGGTGGAGGCTATCAACGATTGGAAAACACTAGCTAACGCGAATGAAGTTCGCAGTTTCTTGGGATTAGCAGAATATTTTAGGAGGTTTATTAAAGGATCTTCTAAGATAGCCGCACCAATGACACGACTAACGAGGAAAGGAGAACAGTTTCTGTGGAATGAGAAGTGTGAGGAAAATTTTCAAGAGCTTAAGCGGAGATTGACCTCGGCTTCAGTTTTGACAATTCCTGATCCGTCGAGGGAATTCGTAATCTATAGTGACGCATCCAAGCAAGGATTAGGATGTGTTCTGATGCAACGAGGTAAGGTCATAGCCTATGCTTCAAGGCAATTAAGGCTGCATGTAGGTGTGTGCATTGGATCAATTCGATCCGACCCGATCCGAATTTTGGATTAATCCGAAATTTTGGATCAGGTTTTGCTCAATCCGAAATCTGATCCAAATTATCGGAATCCGAAAAATCCGATTTTTTTCCAAAAAAAAAAATATTTTTTAAAAAATAACCCCATTTACCAAAACAAAACAAGAATTTAAAGATGAGCGAAAACATACAAACCTTTTGAGTTTCCACAAACTAACAAATATAATCAAACTCCAAATCAAATCCATATCCAACATAACAAGTAGCAACATCTAAATAATCAACTAAAAACAAAGTACTAGAAGTTCGAAGTTCAAATTCAAATAGTGATTACATTCTATTGAAATTAAAAATCGGATCGATCGGATTTCGGATCAACTAACATGTATAATATAAATATATTTTTTAGATATATTCAGGATTGATCAAATTAATCCGAAAATCCGCGGATTTAATCATATCCGATCCGAAACCCGAAAATCTAAAAATTCATAATCCGAAATTCGACCGAACCTCTAGGATCGAATCGGTTCAAATTGGTTCTGGACCGGATTTTTGAATTCGGACTAAATGCACACCCCTAGCCGCATGAGTTGAACTATTCGACACGTGATTTGGAACTAGCTGTTGTAGTTCACGCCTTGAAGATATGGCGACAATACCTTTATGGAGGTAAATGCCTAAAATATCTATTCACTCAAGAGAAACTGAATATGAGATAAAAAAGATGGTTGGAGTTAGTGAAGGACTACGATTGTACAATTCACTAGCATTCGGGAAAGCGAACAAGGCCGCAGATGCTCTAAGCCGTAAGGTTAGAGGGGAATTGAATTGTACAACGGCGAGGAGAAATTAGTTAGAGAATTTTCAAAGATGAACCTAGAGTTGACTACACCGTTAAAGCCGATGGATGTAATTTTAATGACGTTTACAGTACAACCGACCTTGAGAGAGAAGATCAATGAAGGTCGGAGTCAAGACAATTTCTTGATCAAAACGAAGGAGCGTACTATAGCTTGAGAGGATAAAGAATTTCATATATCAGAAGATGGCACGATATACTACAAGGTAAGAATTTGTGTGCACGACAATACGAAATTGAAAAAGGTAATTCTTGAGGAGGCACATAACACACCATACACTACTCATCCCGGTAGTACAAAGATGTACCAAGATTTAAAAGGAAAATTATGGTGGGAAGGTTTGAAAAGAGATGTGGCTGAATTTATTAGGAGATATATTATTTGTCAGCGGGTGAAAGCCGAACATTAATGTCCGTTTGGTTTGTTAAAGTCACTCCACATCCTTTCTGGTAATCTTATCCCGGTCGGAAAGAGGAAATCAGGCGATTTGGGTAGTGGTTGATCGCCTCACAAAGTCAGCTCATTTCCTTCCGATAAAGATGAACTTCAGGATGTATTAGTATGCACGGTTTTATATTAAAGAGATCGTAAGGTTGCATGAATTACCAGTGTCTATCTCAGAGAGAGATACTCCTTTCACGTCACGTTTTTTGGGAAAGTCTGCAGGAAGCATTGGGAACTAAATTAAATTTTAGTACAGGCTATCACCTACAAACTGACGGCAAATCAGAAAGGACGATACAGATACTTGAAGACATGTTAGGAGCTTGTCTGCTAGACATGGGAAACAGTTGGGAACAGTTAGTGCCCTTGGTAGAATTCACATACAATAACAGTTTTCAGGCAACGATCAGAATGGCTCCTTACGAGGCACTTTATGGGAGAAAGTGCAGATCACCGATTTATTGGGATGAAGTAGGTGAAAGGAAAATTTTGGGTCCAGAGATAATCGAGGAGACCGTGGGCGTAGTCGAGAAGATCCTTGAAAGGATTAAGATAGCTCAAGATCGCCAGAAGTCTTCTCAGGCAAGCGAAGGAAGGATCTCGAGTTCAGTGTTGGAGAAAAGGTCTTCTTGAAAGTAGCCCCGACTAAAGGAGTTATTCGATTTGGATCGAGGAACAAGTTGAGACCAAGATACGTCGGACCATTTGAGATCCTCGATCGAATTGGAGATTTGGCATATCGTTTGGCATTACCACCGGAATTCTCAGCAGTACACAATGTTTTTCACGTCTCGCAGTTGAGAAAGTACGTTCACGATCCAAGTCACGTTATCAACTATTCAACGATGGAAGTGAACAAATATCTCACCTACGTCGAACAACTAGTTGCGATAGTCGACAGAAAGGTTATTCCATTAAGGAATAAAGAGAGAGTATTCATCAAGGTTCAATGGCGGAATCACAACAAGGATGAAACCACTTAGGAGCGTGAAGAGGAACTTCGAGCTTGCTACCCCGATTTTATTAATCGCGGTATGTATTCTATTTTCGACGATATTTTTCTAGAGAGGTAGAATGTAATACCCGCTAATTTAGGAGTAATTTCTAAATTTATTTACTAATTATTTATATTACGTATATTAAATAACTAAATTTTACTTTTTAGCTGGGCCTATAATTATTTATTGAGCCCAATCATTTTGGGTCTCAGTCTACTTTAAGAATCCTTCATGCATCTAGTTTCGGTCAAATCTAGGAGTATATTATTTTAACCTTTAACCCAAGTTAATTTATAATTTTCATACTCAAGCCCAATTGATAATGATATTCAAGCCATCCAAGCCCAAGTCCCCAATCCAAAAACCCCACGATCAATATTGGAGACTCCACGTTCTATGTTCTCACGCCTTCAGCAGTTATGAAAAGTGGAGTTCAAAGAGAGTGGGGGGAGAAGTTAAACATCATGGGTAGTTAACAAATTCCAGTATAAAGAACCTAAGGGTGCGTTTGGTACAGAGAATGGAATTGCAGAGAAATCAATTCCAGAGAAATGATTGCAGAGAAAGAGAATTGGTCAGGAGAATAGGAATTGACTATCCTGTTTGGTAGTACAGAGAATTCAGCAGAGAAATGCAACAGAGAATCATTTCTCTTGGTGGTGGCGGTGGTGGTCGTGGCGGTGGTGGTGGCGACGGTGGTGGTGGCGGTGGTCGGTGGTGGCGACGGTGGTGGCGGCGGCGGTCGGTGGTGGCGACGGTGGTGGTGGTGGCGGCGGTCGGTGGTGGCGGCGGTCGGTGGTGGCGACGGTGGTGGTGGCGGTGGTGGTGGTGGCGACGGTGGTGGCAGCGGTGGTCGGTGGTGGTGGTGGTGGTGGTGGCTGTGGTGGCAGCGGTGGTCGATGGTGGCGACGATGGTGGCAGCGGTGGTCGGTGGTGGTGGCGGCGGTGGAGGTGGTGGCGGCGGTGGAGGTGGTGGTGGTGGCAGTGGTGGCAGCGGTGGTGGTGGTGGTGGCGGTGGTCGTGGCGGCGGTGGTGGCAGCGGTGGTCGGTGGTGGCAACGGTGGTGGCAGCGGTGGTCGGTGGTGGTGGTGGCGGCGATACCAACTCAGAGAAATCAATTCTCTCCAAAAATCAGAGAAATCAATTCTCTCCAAATACAAAGGAAATCAATTCTCAGGGAAATGCCATTTCATTTCTCTCCTCTCATTTCTCTCTACCAAACAAGAGAATCCATTTCCATTTCCATTTCTCTCCTCTCATTTCTCTCTACCAAACACCCCCTAAGATCTGGAGAGAGAATGAAAACAGAGATACACAAACACTACAGTAATCTCACACACTAAAAATCTCATTGTTACAGCAAAACTCATCTTCAAATCTACGCAGAAAAATTTCACAAACAGGTAAAATCTCTCTGAAAAATTCGTTGCTCGTATCACTTCCACATAGCAAAGTCAGTCTTCTATTTTTATTTCTTCTCGTCTCCTCTTCCCTGAATGGGAGCCAATCACCAGAAAAAAAACATCTCGGTCTTCGCCCCTACCAATTCATCTTCAAACAATCACACACACAAAAGTCAGAAACAAGAACCCAATTTTCTCAAATCACACAATACCAAAAAAAAAAAAAAAAAATTTGTTGAGAACCAAAACTGAAATAAAAAAGAAACAACTTGGAAAATTTTCCTCGGCCGCGCGTCAAACTCCAGTCCTCAACACCAGTCCTGGCGAGCCTGGCCAGTTCGCGCCCCGTCTCCGCCGTCAGTGCAAGTTGCGAGTTCCAGAGAGGTTTCCCATTCTTTTGTTTACATGCAGTCACATGTTTATATGTTTACATGCAGTCACATGTTTATATGCCCGACTTATATGTTGATATAAAAATTATTCATGTTATGCCTCCGTTATGTATTGTAATTATTGTTGACTTGGAATGTTCCCACGAGCAATAGGAAGCTCCCATTTTCTATATAAAATTTTCAGGTTAAATCGAAATGTCGAGCTATGAGTTGTAGGACAAGCCGACTTATGATATATCCAATATTATTTATTATTTTTATAGTTCCGCTTATATTTGGGATGGAACACTTAACCGTACTTTGATATTTATTTCCGCTGCTAGAAATTTATTATAAACTAATAAATATTTAAATCCTCCTTATCTCCGTCAATATTTTATTTTAGAAGAATGTCAGTTTTCGTAAAGACTTGAGGCTTTACAAGTTTTTCTTATAAAATATTCTCATAAAATACCGTAGAAAAATCAGGTCGTTACAATAATAGTTTCTCAAATCAAGCTAATCCATTTATGGTGACCGAAAATCAATCGAGCATGTTTGATATGGACTCGTCATTTTTCATCATGAATAACTCGTAGTCATGGAGGAGCAATTTTATTATTGTCTCATTGACTTGAGTTGTTCCTTCGTGAGTTACCTCGAGCATTTTCCAAATTTCTGAAGAGATTCGATTGCATTCTTCCGAATTTAAAGCACAATATAATAAATTATGTGGCTTTACAATTATAATGGTCGCTTTTGTAATCCTCATTATATTCTTGAAACTTTTGAGAGAAAGCCGTCTGCTTTCGTAGGAATTTTTGGACCGGGGAAAATTATCTTCCAAATTTCGATGTCATACGCTCGGATAAAGATTGACACTTTTTCTTCCATGTCATGAAGTTTGATCGGCCAAAAAATGATGGTTGATTTAAGACAAGACCTTCTACCTGAGCGAAAGTAAACGCCATCGGATCTTTTTCTGCTCGGATGTTAAGCCGACTATTATAAGAGAGCCGCTCTGATACCAATTGCTGGGTTGGTACCACCGGTAGAAGGGGGTTGAATAGTACAGTGAAGAGTAATGGACTCTTTTTGTGCAGAAGCGATAAAAAAAAAGCGCGGAAAATTAATGACACCGAGATTTATAGAGGTTCGGCAACTTGCCTACGTCCTCTCTTCTTCGTTATCCTTTTCTATAAGTTCAAGATAAACCTTTCCACCTTGTCTTCGATCGGTCCGAGATAAACCATTATAATCTTGTCCAAGATAAACAATCTTGTATTCGATCGGTCCAAGATAAACTGTTTCTAGCTTTCTATCGGTACTAGAAATACATCACTGGATTTAGATTATAATTCTAACAATGCCGATCCACGATCCTAATAACACTGAATCAAAACTACAATCTTTTCTTTTCTCTCGTGTATAGATGAGTGAATCAAACACTCAAACTCTTATCAATTAAGCTCAATTGCAACAACAATGATGTATATAAGTATCTTAGATGTATAAGAATTATTCTTGAAGTTGTCGTGTATTAAATACCAAATGAAGTAGTATTTATAGGCTCCAAATCCTAACTAGCCGTTGCTGCTTGATGTCTCATAATGTACACTATACTTTACCATTAGCATACGTTTTGCGTACGTTAATTATGCACGGTAATGTACATTATTATATGTTCAGTGCAGTCCAGTAGCTACGTTTCCTTGCACTGCGTATGCTATCTCTTCAAGTTGCGTACGTTATGTTGAACTGTCATATGAACGTTAAGACTGCTGACTTTGACCTTCTAGAAACCGGCTGATATTTGAATTCGCATTTCAAACTTCATAGGGGCCATAACCGATGCACGTAGCGCACGTTAAGTCGTTCTGTTAGCGTACATCGTTCTTTCTTATAGTGTGCGTTAACATGTCTGAATGTCATTCTTCGAATTTCTACGATGTAACTCTTACATATGTTAATCTACTTGGTAGCATAAGTTTCTTTCTATTCTTTTCTGCTTTGATTACTTCTAGTTTGTTGTGCATCCTCCGTAGAGTTTGTTATCACGGACAAAAGTGTCCATTTGAAATAATCATTCCACCAATATTTTGTTTTACCATTTTTTCTTCCTCTTTTGCTTTAATCATTTCACTGTAATAATGACTACGCTTTTTCTTTCTTTATTTTCCTTTTTCTTTTCTTTCCTTTTGCTTTTCTTTTGAATTTTTGTCTTCTTGAGTCTTATTTGTTGGTGTCGGATTGTTGTTTTCTTTGATCATCAACACATCATCAAAATCGTTTAATATATTTATGTGGAATAAAATATTCCAACAATTAAGTTCACAAGCTCGACTCAAGGGTTCTTGATTTTATTTACGCAATTGACCAAAACCAATTGTTGCTACTTATGATCCTAGAATTATAACTATAATGTATTACAATCATGGAATTAACAAAAATATATAAAAATCTTACTTAAGTTAATCAAACTTATTAAAGTGAATTATATCAAAAATACATTTGCTCAATGACACAAAGATAATTCAAGTGATTCAAGTAAAAAACATGCTACGAGATTAAATCATAAAAAATATAGATATAGTTTCAAACATCTCTAAGACTAAATAAAAGAGATTACCCTAACATGACGGCTTGATTTGATATTTAGAAGTATTAAACATCAAAAAGATAAGAAACCAATAGAGAGAATATCTTCAGCCCGAACGTGGTGTTGCTCCTCCAACCGACTGCTTGCGTGGTGTTGCTCCTCCAACCGACTGCTTGCTCCCCCTCCGACTGCTTTAGTCCCCCTTATATAGGAGTGGGCAATCGCCTCCCTTGCTCTGGGCCATTAGAGTTATGTTTAATTCATTTCTTGGCCCTTAGGTAAGTAAATCCTGAAATTAGTATTGGCATTATATAGGCGTGGACAATCGCCTCCCTTGCTCTGGGCATTAGGGTTATGTTTAATTCATTACTTGGCCCCTATGTAAGTAGATCCTGAAGTTAGTACTGGCATTAGGCCAACCAGTGCCAGCGGCTGCAGCAAGGTTCAAGGCCCAAATTTCAATAGGGCATCCATCTGATGGCCCAAATAACTCTCCAAACTAAATACATTCTAAATACATGAAATAATCAATGAATTCCACTAATGAAGTAAATTACATTCGTAATTCAAATAGGTAGAAAATTTATATAATATGTTAAAATATAAATAATTAAAAGCATACCATTAGCACATGAAATTACTCACTATAATCTACCTATCAAATCTCTCTAAATTTTAATCAATGTTTGTCCTCAAGCATACAATTAAGACCCCAAGTAAAAGAGTTCAAGCCTCATACAGTGGGAAGTCAAAAATTTAGAGAAGATTATGGTGTCCACTGAATTCTAACAATTTCATTAGACTTAGATGTGAGGAGATCCAATAGCCTCACAAAAGATTCACTAATTATTCCCACTCAAGTGTATAAATATGGGGTAGGAAACGCTCATGTCAAATCATAATTGTCATTACCATATACTTGCTCATAAATCAAATCTCCACAACTAGAGGATGAACGCCTGGAAAATCAAAAGGTCTTTATGTTGCTCTTAACTGGAAATTTGGGTTGAGTTGTGAAAAAATGGAAGACTGGTTAAATTAGTCAATAATAACAGTGAAATTAAATACAATAAATTTTTATCCCTTACAATGAAAATTTTCACCCCAGATTATTTGTACTTCTTCCAAGAAGATGAATATCCGATCGAGAAGGTTATATAACCATACAAGAATAAATAAGGAACTGAAAAATTAAGTACAATAATAAAGAGAAAGAGGTTCACCGGGATGGCTCGGACAGGGACCGCGGCGGATTCTCCGGTAGCAGCTACGAGGATGGTGGCGATGACTCGGTGATGTCAAAGTGGGTAGGGCCTCTGAGATTGCTTTTTCGACCCTTGCTCCGTGTGATCATCTTTCGTGGAGGAGGGTCGAGCTCTGTTCGGCATGTAGGTGGCAGTGAGCTGTGCGGCGGTGACTGAAGGGACTAGTTAGGGTATGGAGATGGCTACGGGAAAAGGGGAGAAGTAATTAAATGAGGAAACAAATTACTCCCTCCGGACGAGAATCAAACACCCGAAGTGACACTGGCCATGGATTAAATAAAGTGAAAAAGTGGAATAACGTAAGATAAAAGTTAGAGAGTAAGGGTGGTGGCAACGGCAAGCGGGTACCCTGCGGTTTGGCCCTAGCCGCGCGGTGAACGCCGCCGCCACCACCGCGGGTTCCATGCGAGTAAGAGGCTCACGGGTTACTTACCCGGTGCGGCTAGTGAAAGGAAAGAGTCGTTGAACGGTTAGATTGGGGGCCAGCTTTTTTTTTTTTTTTAAAAATATATGTGTGCAGGTGTGTGGTGTTATATATGTGTGTGTGCAGGTTTTTAGATTATGTGTGTGTGCTGGTTTTTAGATGATAAATGAAGAAGATGGCCTCACATTTAATTTTTATTTTTTTAATTATTTATTTTATATTTTAAACCTTATACTATTAATAATTTACAATTTAAACCTTATGTTTTGTTTTAAACATTTTTAGGTGTAATGTAATGTTTTTATTTTTATTAATAAAAAACTTTGTATTTTAAAAATATTATGTGTTTTAAATATAAAAAGGTAAAAAAATAAAAATATTATGTGTTTTAAATATAAAAAGGTAAAAAAAAAAAAATTAAAAGTTGTGAGGGTTGGTGAAGCATGGTTGCTACTAAGTACTAGCGGAGTTACTTGACGAAGAGGGCCATCACCGTCTCCGATATGATCTTACGGAGCATCTAGCGGCTCAAGACTTACCATACCTTGACGACTAGTTTTTTCTTATTTTTAAGTATTATTTTTTTTTAGTATTATGTAATTTTTTTTAAGTGTTTTGTAATTTCCTATTAAGTAAAAATAAAATATTATGTGTTTTTATTAAATTGTTTGATATAATTTTAAATATAAAAAGGTAAAAAAAAAAAAATTAAAAGTGATGAGGGTAGATGAGGCACTATTGCCACTAAAAAATGGTGAGTGGGGGTAGATTGGGGGTTGGATGAGTTGGAAGAATATTATTGGTGGGAAGTGGGGGTAGATGAGGGTAGATGGGTGACCATTGCCACCACCCTAAGGGTATTGTTAATTGTGGGGATTACTTTTACTAATCCTTCCTATTTTTTTATTATTTTAATTGTGTCAGTGGAATATTTTTAGGTATTTATATTTATGTTTTTATTTATTGAATTTATGCATTATTTATTCATTTTGCCTATTTTCGATTTAATGTTTGTATTCATTTTGCCTATTTTTTATTTAATTTTTGTGTTTATGTTTGTGTGAATGTTGAAAGTTGAAATTAAATTTTGCCTAAATTAAATTTAATGTATTTGATCCAATAATCAGATAATCATAGTTCATCATCATTAATGTAGCAAGAGACTCCAAGACAGAGACACAAATGTCATCACCATCATAATTTGCAGCATCAAAAGATGAATTAACACATAATCATGGCAAAGGCAGAGATGGAAAGGTTCATCATGGAGGGTTCATCAAGTGTAGTATGCAGTTCTTATCTAAGACAAAGGCATCAGAACAAGCAGTTCATCATTTGCAGGGACGATGGCTATTGGAGGTATAGCATCAGTTCTTATGTATCGGTGAGAGGCTTCAAATCATCAGTTCTTATGTATCGGTGAGAGGCTTCAAAATCAAGGCATCACGAGCCCCCACCAACAGACATCAAAATAAACACACATCAAGTTGGGCATTTGATTTCCGGGCAAAAAGAAAAAGGGAATCGGACATTTGATTCGCATGCGGGGTACTTGTTATCTATACTATATAATACTTATTCCTCTTAATTTAATGTGAAAAGGAGATTTAATTGTAACTTTTAATTGTAAATATATAAAGAGACTATTTTAATTGTAACTTTTAATATAAATAAACTAATTTAAATACAAAAGTTATGATAAACATCACAATTAAAAAGCAACTAATAATACACAAAGTGATTAAAATGAACTTTTAAATGATAGTATAAATTACAAGATAGTTAAATTTTAGCTATGAAATCTTAGATACAATCGGTGCATCGCAGTTGAATAAACCAAAACAACCCCGGAGCAACATACGGGTTTTTAATGCCTCATTTAATTTAACTAATTACATTGACTAAATTAAAAGTAAAATAAAATTAAAAAACATATAAACTTCTCTAAAAGGCATTTGAATTCGCCATCCGCTCATTCAACCGTTCAACTGTCTGCAACATTACGTACAAAACACGTGCACCTTCTAATACACAAGGTGATTAAAATGAACTTTTAAATGATAGTATAAATTACAAGATGGTTAAATTTTAGCTATGAAATCTTAGATACAATCGGTGTATCGCGGGTTGAAAAAACAAAAACAACCCCGAAGCAACATACGGGTTAGTAAAGCCTCATTTCATATAACTAATTACATGACTAAAATAAAAGGACAATAACAATAAAAAAACATATAAACTTCTCTAAAAGGCATTTAAATTACGTCATCCGCTCATTCAACCGTCTACCCCAACATTACGTACAAAACACGTAGATATTCAACCAAAATCGCATCGCAAGTTGAATAATACCTCGTAATAATTAAATAACTAACTAGACAATAAAGTATAAAAATGTAATCGAGGAGGAACAAACCGAAAATAATGATAAAAATATACTACTAAATTAGAGTTAGGGTAAATTATCAAAGAAGAATATCATTTGTAATTTTATCTAGAGTCCCAAAAGCAGAAATGAAAATTTCTAAGATAATGGAAAAGAAAAAAAATCAACATATTAATAATAATATTGGGTTGCCTCCTCCCAACAAGCCCTTTTTATCATCGTTGTCTCAATAAGAACTTCCATTTTCAATGGACAAATCAAGAAGATTTTAGTATAAGTCTCAATAAATATTCGGTGCTTAACGAGAATCTTCCTCTCTTTAGATGCTTACGGGAAGCTAGCTCTGAATTACCCTTTTCATATAAACCCTTGCACTTTGACATAATTTTTTTCAGTGTTTTCAATTGCGTTGCGTAGGTCTGTAGCGTTTTTGTAAAGAATTGCGTAGCGCAAAATAGCATAGCGCATAGCGTAAGTAATTCGAACATGACATTTTTAAGTGAAAAAATAAAATAAATATTCTTGTGTAAGATCAATATATAAATAACCCAAGTAAAATAGCCATGGAATAATTTCAAATAAACAAAACAACTTAGAACAATGATAATAATCCAAAATAACAAACTTAAATAAGCCACAACATGAAAAAATTCAATTCTAGAAACACTTAAAAATTCTAATTTCTAGTAGTAGTCGTTCTCATCCAATATGATATCACTATCATCATCATCGAGAGTTTGTATTTCGGAAAAAGTTGCACTGTCAAAGATTTGAGGGTCTACACCAACATGGTCTTCAATCTCCACATCTTCATCAACAAGCCCAACAACTCTCACTTGCTTCTCCTTGCCCCGACCTATTATATATGAAATGAGATGTAATAAGTGATAGGTCATTTTCCAAGTGAGAACTGAATAAAAATATCAACATATACTTACTTGAGCATTCACCAACTCTCTTTCTGGAAGGCATAATCAAATCCTCAACTTCTCTATCAATATCTTCTTCTATTCTTTTATCTGAATCCAAGAGACTATCAAAGGGATCGGATGGCACGGTCATAATAGGATCTCCCGAGAATAAGTCATCATTTTCAAGCCAACGACTACCCTCGGGAAGGACCGGATCTTCTTTCTCAGTTATCCATTCATCGTCTGAATCAATCTCATCTACTACGATCGGATCAATTTTATCTCTCCTTCTAATACTTCTCTCCCTTAGCTTGAAATTATACTTTACAAAAACCAAAGCATTCAATCTTTGATGTTCAAGCCTATTCCTCTTCTTTGTATGTATCTAGAATTATAAAGAAGTGCAAATTACAATTAAAACGAGTATTCAGCAAAATGGAACTCTTCAAGTTTAGTAGAAGTTAGACTAATTACCGATTCAAAAGTACTCCAGTTCCTTTCACACCCCGAAGCACTACAAGTAAGACTTAGCACTCGAATAGCAAAACCAGAAAGCTCGGGTGTCTTATGTCCAAATCGTTCCCACCATTTTGCTGAAAAAATAATATCATTGAATTTATATAAAAACATGCAAGTCCCAACATTATTTGAATAATATAATTGAATATACAAAGAAAAAGACAATTATAATATGTTAGAAAAATATACCTGGAGCCCGCAACATTCTAGACCTCTTTGCCATTGGACTTCCAAATTCACCTTCAGCTTTATCATATAAGTCCAATTGAAGATCAGCTTTAAGACGATCATCCGGAGATAACATTTTATCCATACAAGTGTGGAGCCCATCTCTAACTTCATCACAGTTTGAAAACTTGTCTTCATAACGCAATTGCGGATTCAGATAATACCCAGCCGCATGTAGAGGATGATGAAGTTGTGGAGTCCACTGAGCATCTATTTTCCTCCAAATGGGCATATACTTTCTTTGAACCCCCCCACAATTAAATTTGATGGTTTCCTTTGCCTTATCCATAAACTCATATATATATCCCATGGCTGGTCTCTCCTCCGAATCAACCTCCCTTAACACACTAACAAGAGGGACAACACTCTTAACACAAAATGCTACGTGTGGCCAAAAATTAGGGTCATTAATTACAATTCTTTTAACTATTTTCCCTTCGACTTTTTGCGCTTGAGGAGACTTAACCCATTCTTCGGAAGCGAACATAATTTCAAGTGCTCTTTTTTGCTTGTACATACTTTGAAGTGTGAGAAAGGCAGTGGCAAAACGAGTTACCGCGGGACGAAGAAGTTCCCTATCTTTTGTATGCACCCTCATCAACGAAAGAATAGTTCCATGCCCGTAAATGAATTTCATAACTCTCTTAGCATTTTTAATAGTATCTGAAAATATTTTCAACTTTGCAATATCTTCTAACATTAGATCGATGCAATGAGCCGCACAAGGTGTCCACCATATTGCCGTTCTAGTCTCCATAATTTTTTTCCCTGCCTTGACGCAATTTGAAGCATTATCCGTGACAATTTGGATCACATTCTCCTCTCCTATCTCATTTATAACTTCATCAAGATATTTATAAATCAAATCACCATTTTTAATTGAAGCGGAGGCATCAATAGATTTTAAAAAGAACGTGCCGGCGGGACTATTTACTAAAAAATTCATCAAAGACCTATTCTTCCCATCAGTCCATCCATCCGACATAATAGTGCAGCCATGCAATTTCCACACCTTTTTATGTTCTTCGTAAATAAGGTTGATATCATCAACCTCGGCTTTAAGAACCCAAGTTCTTAATTCATGCATAGAAGGCGGCTTAAACCCTCTACCATATTCAGCAATACCATCTACCATAGGCAACCAATAAGGATCATTCACAACATTAAAAGAAAGTGCGGCAGAAAAAATAAATCGACCAATTTTTCGACATACTTCAGTTCGCAATTCTTTCTTAAATGCAGAATTGATGGTAGTTTATCTAGGTGTAGAGCTAACAAATTTATCCATTGTGCCTGAAGATAGAGTGTTACTACCAGCCCCCCCATCACTTTGGAGAGAAAGCATACTCCTACCTGCTGGACCCTCACCAATTTCACGCAAAAGTTAAGTTCTTTTGCTTTTTGAAAGCCTAGCCTTTTCAATACATTCAACAATTTCTTTCTTAACATTATCTGGAACACTTGGGCAAGGGGATACACCTTTGTGTGTTTGAGCCAAGTGCTCTTTAATACTGAGTAATACCCCCATTTGATTTGTGATTACAAAACTTACATATAATATATTTATCCCCTTCATTCTGAAAAGCATACTTCCAAGCAATATCTTTCTTTGAATTTGAGCCGGAGGAAGACATTAGAAAAGAGTACTTAACTGTCAAAAGGAGACTGTTATCTTTGGCCATTGCTTCTCTTTTCTTGGCGGAACTTTTTTTTTTTGAACTCAACTTCTGCTCTGTGGCGGACTTTTTCTTGTTTGGATTTTTTTTTTTCAAGTCGACGTGGCCGGAGTTTTTGGTGGCGAATTTTTTTTTCGAACTCGAACTTCCTGTTCGCCGGACTTTTTTTTGGCCGGATTTTTTTTTCCGACGTCGCCGGCGGAGTTTTTGGCCGGAATTTTTTTGGCTGGCTGGAACTTTTTTTTTTGCAGGTCGATGGTCGATGGTTGCTGAAGTTTTCTGGTTTGTATTAAGTATTGTGGTTTGTATTTATAGTAACTAGGGTTTAGTAACCACTGTTTAGTAACTAGGGTTTTCTGCCTATTTCGCGCCAAACACACAAAGGGTTTCTGCCAAAAAAAACCTCCTTTAGAAAATAGGGTTTCTGCCAGCGCCGACAATCCAAATAGCGCAAGAATTGCGCGCGCAACAGGGAAAAGCGTAGTAAAAGCGTGCGCAACAGGGAAAAGCGCAGGAATGGCGTGCGCAAAATAGGTATCCGCGCGACTGGAACTGTGCTATGTCGCGTTTTTCCTCAGAATACCGCAATAGCGCGCTACGTAGCGCGCTATTTGACGCCTTTGAAAACACTGATCTTTTTTGAAACTAGATAGAAATATTTTCTTCATCGGCCTTCAAATTTATAGTATGCATCATTTCCAGCTCTTCTCTATAATTCAACTCAAACACTCCCAAGACAAGATGGTCAATTACACTTCACGCAAAAAGAGAACAAGTGTCTTCATGAAATTTTATCGCCTCATAAATATTGAATTTTACTACTTGATCGTCAAATTCATCGTCAGAATACCCCCACTAACATCTATTTTTGTATGGGTTGTGTTCAAAAATGACCTCCCTAACAAAATAGGTGTTGGATTTGACGAGTGCTCGTGCATATCAATGACGTAAAAATCAGCGAGAAAAACGAACTTATTAAAAGGACGTCTTCAATAAACCCTTCAGGGTATACATGACTATGATCCGCTAATTGAATAATTATCTTTATTTCTTCTAAACACTCCAAATTTAAATACGAATAAATAGATCATTGCATAACATTTATCGTGCCCCTAAATCTAACATAGCTCGTTCAATCCTAAAATTTTCAATTCGATAAGAAATAAAGAACATACCTGAATCCTCATATTTTGATGGCAGCTTCTTTTTGGAGGATGGCTAATACATTTTCTCCCATAAACATCTTCTCTTCATTGTGCATGTTGACCTAAAATCATTGTGCATATATTATATAATGACTAAATTATATTACGTGTCCATTAATTCATGCTACATTAATTTCACGAAATATGCATACGAGTAGAGGTGTCCAACCACGAGTCCGGATCCGGGTTCGGGTCGGACCCGCCGGGTCGCCGGGTCGGCAGGACAGGACCTGGACCCCACCCGTACATATGAAATGTACGGGTTGGCGGGTCGACAGTGCCCGCCAGTGCAGGTCCGACCCGCCGGGTCACGGGTCGACCCGTCTATATTTTTTTTTCTTTTTTTTTTTAAAATGTATATAAAACTTTTATTTGTTATCATTTTATACACGAAAAATAACTATAAGTGAAAAAGGAAATCATTTGAAAAAATTAGCTTGTATTTAATTTTAAGTTTTTACTTAAAATTAAATTACCTACGTATCCCCGTGAGGAATCAAAGCTCCACGTAGTTCTTTTACTTGAGAAGAGTTAAAAAAAATGGGCTTGTATTTAATTTTAAGTTTTCACTTAAAATTAAATTGCCTACGTATCCTCGTGAGGAATCAAAGCCCTACGTAGTTCTTTACTTACCTGACTTACCTTTAGTCGAAGTCGATGTCGTCGTCTTGATCATCGGTTTGACTCATTTGACTAGACTCTCCTTCAGTAGTGCCTTCTTGATAGGCATCTTGGTCCGCTAATAGGTCATCCCATTTATTTTCTTGATCTCGTAACTCGGCTTTTGTTGCGTCTTTAAGTATCATTTGAGCCTCGAGATTTTTTGGCGTCATTCGGGATCTCCGCTCGTCCAAAGATATAGCCTCCTTCACTAAAAGCACTCTCAACGGGATCATGGATGCGGGCCGCAAGAATTTCTTGTGCCATAATGGAAAGTATGGGAAATTCGGTTCCCCTTCTTTTCCACCAATCCAACAGATCAAAGGTACTGCATTGTCATCCTCCAGACAAAACTAGTTGAATAATATCTACAAAGGACATTTCTTTGACCAACGTTACTACCACCCCTAATTCTTGCTATATTATAGAGTTGTTGTTGAAATGGGTTAGTGGGAGTTCTGTCGAATTCCATGTTAAATGTATTTGTAGTCTTAGTTCTTGTTTTTGAGTTTGAATCTTATCACCATATTTAGAAGAATATTCGGAAAAACAGTTTCTAAACTATTTTTCAAATCAATTTTTACTTGTTCAACGTCAGAATATTTTCAAATAAAGTTTGACTTTCAACAGTATCCTCAATATTAGGAAAACCCAAATTTTTAAGAATATTATAATATATTTCAAGTAATTGTTCTACTTGAGCTAAATTCAAATCGGGAGATAAAACAGCACTAATCAAGAAAACATCATGAATACGATTAAAGTATTTTAGCCATTTTAAACACATATTATAAATAACATTCGATAATCTTTCGGATTTATTACAAGCATCCATTTCAGATACAATAAAACAACAATGAAATAAAACTTTAGGAGACGTGGGATAATAACAACCACTTAAATCTTTAGTTGCATTTTCAAAAACCCTTAATAGTTTTATTAAATCTTTAGTTTCATCCCAATACGTTGGCAATAAATAAAATCCTTCTACGTGAAAATACGTATCAAAAAATTCACACAATAATTCTTTATATTCATTAGTTGAATTTAACATCTCATAAGTTGAGTTCCATCTATGTTTGACGTCTGGAGTAAAAAATTTGGGTTGCATTTGTTTTGACTTTAAAAATTTTACCCATTGTCTAGCTAACTTAGTGCGATTATGTAAAAACAAGACACATTTTCTAATTGGTTCTATTGACTCATCTACAAATTTTAATGCATCTTGTACACATAAGTTTAGAATATGACATATACATCTAGTATGAAATAATTGACCCGCTAAAACAGGATTGCAAGCTTGTATTAATCTTTGGTACACTTGCGAGATTAGAACTAGCATTATCAAAACCAATTGTGAAAATTTTATCTTTTAAGCAATAAAAAGTTAAAATTTTAATAATTGCTCTAGCTATATTATCTGCACTATGTGTACAATTAAATTTTTTAAACGCAAGTAATCTTTTGTTTAAGTTCCAATTTTCATCAATCCAGTGTATAGTTATTCCCATATAATCATTTTTTGTTTAAAATCTGCCCAAGTATCTGTAGCTAAAGAAACTCTATGATTTATAGATCTAAAATAAGCTCATAGTGCAAGTTTATGTTGTTTGGCTAAGTATACTACTTGTCTAGTCATTGTGGTACGTGGAATTCTTTTAATAGCAGGATTATAGGCATTTTGCATCCTGTATTCCCAACCCGTACTATCCGCAAAATTAAAAGGTAAAAATTCTTGTGCACATAATTTTGCCATTTGTTCTCTAGCAATTTTTCATTATATTTATAAAGTTGAGATTCAGACATACCTTGATTGCCGACTGGCCCGGCTCCAGTAGAAGGTTGGAAGTTGAGTTGACTTTGTGACTTTTGTTCTCCGTGGACCGAGGCATGGTTATTCTCAAAATGCCTTATAAAATTTCCATATCCATCCCCGGCTTTATACGGATACTCTTTCGAGCAGAGTTGCAAGATACCTTCATCGAACCATCCGACATTTTCCCTTGGTAAAGTGTTTTGAAAAAGTACGGATCTGGTCTCCTTCTTCGCAAGGGCGGTGCTTGTTTCTTGCTTTAGTTTTCTTGCTTCCTCTGCCTTTCACATTTTCTTCCTCCTCGGACGATAACTCCTCAACATAAGGAGGTTCTTCTTCACTTGGCTTGCCGGGGCAGCCGACTTTAATTTTTGCGTCGGAGTTGGTACGCCTTGAAGAGTGCGCTCGAATGTTGCATATGTTGATTTAACATAGCTTCATCGATTTCATGGTCCATTTCTTCGTCGATGTTTTGCAGTTGTTGACGATTCGGGACACGTCGAAATCCTCGGAGATCAACTTCTTCTTCACTGGTAGTTGTTGTACTACCGTAATAGATATTTTCATGTGTAGCATCATATTCAGGTTCTTGACTTTCATTTTCAAAACCGGGTGGAGTTTGGTTTTGGGGCTCCCGAATAATTATTCCAGATGGTTTCTTCGATTTGCCCCAAAGACCCATTCGCTCGAACTTGGACATTTTGGATTTTTTGGGAGATGTAGCAATACCCTTTCCCTTGTCAGAACTCGACATAATGATAAAATGCGAAAAAAAAAAGAGAGATTAAGTAGTATAGCAATTAACAATGAGAGTTTGAGAGATAGATAGTATTGAAGGTGTGGAAAAATTGTGTTGGGGAGGGGGGGTATTTATAGATAGGAATTTTTTTTTTTTTTTAAAATCGGACTAGCCGTTAGACCCGCCGGGTCACGGGTCCGACCCACCGGGTCCAGGTCCGACCCGCCGGGTCCAACGGCCATTTTTTGAATTTTTTTTATTTCCGCCGGGTCGACGGGTCGGACCCGGCGGGTCGACGGGTTGGGAGAAGCTCGACCCGGACCCCACCCGTGTATACCATGGGTCCGGGTCGGCGGATCGCACGGGTCGACCGGGTCCGGATCTTGCACGGGTCAGCCGGGTCCGGGTCGACGGGTCGACCCGGCGGGTTGTTGGGCACCTCTACATACGAGTGCCACAAAAGCATACACAATAATATCACATAACAGGCACGATAGTTATTATTTTTTATCACAAATTTGCACAAATATAATAATCAATCATAACATGAGCCACAAGTTTGATGTCACAATTTTTATAAATGTGATATTACAGATGCAATATTCAGTAAGAAAATCTCAATAAGTAAAAGTCAATTTTAATGAGTTTAAATCAGTTTTAACCGGTTAAAAATAATTTCAATCAATAAATATTAGGTGAATGAAATATCATTTGATAAAATGTTCATTTTATTCTCAGCTTTTTTGTCTCAAAATAACTTTTTCCCAAACTTGAAATACATAGAAGCCTCGATAATCCAATAAATCGAGAATAATTTTCTTTTATATAAAAATTATTAAATATAGAAGATTTAATTAACACAAGATACTAACGAAAATGTTAATTCCGTTCCCCAAATGTTTGCCTCAAAATCAATTTTTCCGAACCGGAATATACCGAAGGCCCAAGCCCAACAAGCAAACAGCTTTCCAAAATAATTGAAGAGAGTTGTAATTTCATGAACTTGAAATTAAGATTAACGAGTCATTCAGACCCGGGCGATGCCCCGGGCTGTATATGATGGTATTATATATTTAAATTGTTATTGTTCAGCACAAATTTTCATCATTTTGATCATGGATCCGTCATTTATTTTCGTCATTTTATATTCGGGACGTATTTTTGTCATTGTATATATAAGTTGTCATGGTAGCATACATTTTGTAGCATGATACGTATTTAAAATAGTTTATTGACATGTAATCTTTTAAGATGTATTTTTTACGTAATATTTTTTGTCTATTTATTTTGGTATTAACTCTATCATTTTTAATTAGAACTAACTAATATTAATACATTGGGCTAAGTTATAACTATTTCTTATGATAGACAATGATGCCCGTGCGATGCACATGTGCTGTATAGAAGTTTTCATAGATTTAAAATACGTGCGATGCACATGGGCTATATAGAAGTTTTCATAGCGTAATATTCGGCATTTATTTTCGTCATTTTATATTTAAGTTTTCATGGTGTCACACATTTGCTAAGCTTTATACGTACTTAGAATACTTTATTGAGTTGCACATGGGCTGTATATAAGTTTTTATATCGTAATCTTCAGAACTTATTTTCGTCATTATATATCTAAGCTGTGATGGTATCACATTTCTAAGCATGACACACATTTAAAATAGTTTATTGACATTAAAGAGTATATGTGAAGAGATTTTTCAAGATGTTACATTGAAAAGAGTCTATTCACATGTAATTTTAATATGTATAAGTTACATAAATTATTTTAAATATGAAGCGATGACATTAATGTTGGAGATCTTTTATATTGATCCACGTGCAATGCACACAGTTTGGGCGCCTCGGGACCCATGCGATGCACTCGGGTTGGATCTAATTGTTTTTTCGTAATGTTCGGGACTAATTTTCGGTTCATGTTTGAAACTCTCATTTTTGTGAAAGACGGACTTCGTTGCTCAAATAAATTATATTATTAAAAGCGAACTATAAAACAAATTTCCTTTTAACAAAACTATAAAAACATAAAACATTAAAGTGATTAGTATATTCAAGAGTATAAATTATAATTCGTATAATAAATTATAATTCGTATAGTAAAATATTGCATGTTTAATTTATAACGTACTATTAATATGAATGCCAGTATTCATCTATATTGACACCGGTGGCCGTTGCGTTGTCCTTATTGTTGTTGTTCTTCTTGTTGTCTTTGTCGTTGTTGTTCATTGGCATTTTGCATGTTTTGTTCTTGATACAATTTTCGTGACTTGTCAATCTCTTTCTTTAATGTGAAGAGGTTTTTTGCAAAATGTTATATTTAAATGAGGATTTTCATATGTAATCTTTTAATGTGAGTAACTTACATAAATTATTTTTTGATTAATGCATTATTACAACATTTTTCCATAAACTATAATATCGAATTTGGAGCATTCATTAGTAACTCATTCTAAGTATTTACAGTATGACGACATGAATCACATGATCTCAAACTCAAATGAATAATGCTTACCTCGTGATATGTGGATAACATTTGAAATACAATTTTCTTCTCCATTATATACTTCTTCGATTTAGAAGATTCTCATTGGTATGATGATAGTGTGAAGATATTTTTATTATATTTTTATTATATACTACCATTTGCAATATGTAACATCGACATAATTTACATACCATATCAAATATCAAAGTCACACAATATTCCAAGACGTTTAATTAAAAAGTGACATTAACACAACGCAAGACAAAAAACTACATTAAGAGCAAAAATATTAAAATGCACCAACAAAGTGTAGTAATAATTATTGACTAAAAATTGAATGCTCGTCACATCATTTTCAATAAACTTACTTGCTAACGAATCAATAGTATTAGCTCGTTTATCGGTATTACATGAAGTAAAATATTGCATGTTTAATTTGTAACGTACTATTAATACGAAAGCTAAGTATTCATCCCACCGGTGGCCACGGCGTTGATCTTGTTGTTGTTGTTGTTATTTTTGTTATTGTTGTCTTTGTCGTTGTTGTTCATTGGCCTTTTGCATGTTTTGTTCTTGACATAATTTTTGTGACTTCTCGATCTCTTTCTTTAATGCTTCTTGATGCGCTACAAAAAAAATAGATATAGTTGATCGTTAGTAACTTAAATACAGTTAATCAATATATTGCATTTTCGATCAAAGTAAAAATATTCGTGCATGTTCCACTTAATTGATAAGACAACGATGTGTAGGATCTCTTAAACCATTAGAAAAGATGATGTTACTACCAAATCTCCTAAGCCACCATCTTTATGTCCTACATTGTTACACACAAAAAACACACGTGAAATTTACATAAAATAATATAAATCAATATGCTAAATAAGTAAGACGATATGATGCTTACTTTACCACCATAATAAGTTGTAGCCCAATGTGCACGTGGTGTGGAGGAAGTTGTGGTTTGTTGTGTGTGATTTTTGACACATTATATAGTTGATAAAATATTTGTAACTCATGGACGGGAAGGTAAAAAGACTAACCACTAATTGGTGTGTTTAATTTATGCATTCATGGTAGTTTTGGTTTGTATTCTTTGTGTTTAATGTGCACGATTCCTATGTACTTACCCTTATGCATGACTATTAAATCAATGTACTAACACATGAAGCTTTCACATTTCACTTTCAATTCATGAAACATTTATTGTGAGCACTTCGCATTTATAAGACAACTTAAGCTTTTAGTATATAAGATGTTGGATTCAAATACAATACACAAAGTATGAACAAAATAAAATGAATATATTTATGCCATCTAATTATTTATCCCTTATATTTATAGTATATGCATAATGTATTACTGGACTATGACTGTGTTTAGCACTAGCTTATCAGCTAGTTTATAAGCTTCAGGAGCTTATTTGACCATTGATTAAAAAAAAGTTTGTTTCGTAAACGACTAGCTTCTCAAATCAGCTAGTTTATAAGTTAGCTGATTGATAAGCTAATTTTTCAAGCTTGTGAAAAAAAGAAGCTAGCTTCTCATCTTTATATATTCCATATATGTCCATGACCTAAAAAACATAGGGTGTTTTTTTACATAAACACCCTTGAATTATTTATATATTACAAATAAACCCACCATCCATTAATTTTTTAGGAAAAATCGAGGCTTCACATGAGTGGTGGACGCGAAAAATTATGGTTAGTCAGATCATCTGTCTATTACACTTGCTAATGAATTACTTTGTTATAAATATAATACAATAATTTTGTGTTCGATTTATCTTTTATATTTTACGGAATATTTTTGACACCTATTGTTGTTGTGAACTTGTTCGTAACTAAAATTATACACATAAGTTCTATTCAACGGCAATTTCAAACCATCAAAAATAAATTATCAATGACTTTTCAAAGTGACAGTGAAGTGTGAATAGTATATATGTGTAATTTAGAGGTAAAATAATAATAGACAAAAATATCATTTATTTTATTTTATAACAATTATTGTTAAAATATAATGAGAACGTTTAAAAAATAATAGAAAAATAAAAGTGGTCATTTTATGTAATTTTATATAAAAAGAGCTAGCTTATCACTAATTTGCTAAACATCTACATTAAAATCAATTTTATCACTACCTAATCAAACTAATTATCACCTACCCAATCAATTTTGCTTATCATTATCAACTTACTTATCGATTAGTTTTCTTAAACACAACCTATGTGTACATATATCGCATGCACTGTTTATGTGTGTGGATGTAATATGGAGTAAAAACTTAATATAAAAACATTTTTTTTTCTTACGTATGAGAAATAATTTCTTTCTCGAATATTGCATTTGGTCATTTGAGAATGAATAATATTTATATTGAATGCTTAGCTTATGCACAATCAGATTTAGAAATTAAAATAATGGTTCATAAACTAAGAGATTTCAAAAGTTTTATTACTACTATTATTATTCATGCATCTTCACCCCTTGTAAAGTTAAGTAGATCATAAATTATGGAATTTCAGAAGTTTTATTAAGTATAATATATAAAATTATTATTATTATTATACGAGGCTTTACGAACCCGTGCGATGCACCGGCTTTATTTTTGGTTGAATATCTACGTGTTTTGTACGTAATGTTGGTGCAGATGGTTAAATATGTGCAGATGGTTGAATTTATATCAATGTGTTATCAAGATTGCATCAGATGTTATTTGTTGTCTTTTGAAAAGTTTATAGCCCTTTTTTTTTGCTATTGTCTTTTTTTTTTTTTTTTTTATGTTTGTAGTATAAGTTTTAGATAATTAGTTATATTTAATGTATTGGATTCTTAATGTTTCATAATAGAGTATTGGTCTTAGTTGGCCCATATTCCATACGAAGTAATTGGGCTTTGTTATGTCAATGTAGCTTATTGGCTTTCCGAACCCGTGTGATGCACAAACGTTGTATCTACGTGTTTTGTGCGTAATGTTGATGCATATAGTTGAATATGTGCAGATGGTTGAATTTATATCAATGTGTTATCAAGATTGCGTCGGATGTTGTTTGTTGCCTTTTGAGAAGCTTGTAGCTTATTTTTTTTGTTATTGTCATTTTCTTTTTTATGTTTTGTAATATCCGCAAATTCGATTTCCGGTAATTTTCATTTTTTTCCGGCGGAGGTCCGTTTCGACAACTCGCTTGTCACTGTTTTGGAATTCTGAACCTATTTTGTTCTTGGAGTTTCTCCGCTTAGACGGGTCTCGATGACGTTTTTACGTAATTTCATCTTGTGTTATATTTTGTCTCATGTGTATTTGTCTCTCGTTAAACTCGTTCGACTTCGTCATTTTCTTACTTCCAGGGGTTCGTATGATTGAGTAGAACATGTTGTGAGTTTCGGATTGTTAATCCGACGTTGTATCGTGATTTTCGGATGTTTGGGCCGTTTTTGTAACTTCCTAGAAATTTAGGGAATTTGTTCCTTGTTCGACCTTGGTTGTGTACCTCAGATCGTTTTGGGGTTCCGTACTTCCATTTCGTGTTATTGTTGCCCAAATATCGATTCCTATTGCTTTTATTCTCTTTCCGGATCTTTTTTCGTCATTTTGGGACCCGAGGGGGGGTGTGAGCCGCGACACAAGGATTGTGCGCCGCGGCACACATATTACCCAGTTGT
This sequence comes from Orobanche coerulescens, assembly GCA_033398695.1. NCBI lineage: Eukaryota > Viridiplantae > Streptophyta > Magnoliopsida > Lamiales > Orobanchaceae > Orobanche > Orobanche coerulescens. Next base: position 55,086 of record JAWKAU010000227.1, read on the forward strand.
TGGCAGCGAGGCAGTGTCTGTGCCGCGGCACAAGGATTGTGCGCCGCGGCACACAGTCGGTGCCGCGGCACACTTGTCCGGCCGCGGCACACCGTGTGGCACTGCCGGCTAAAACCTCTGTCTCGCGTGCCCCGACACGGTGATGCGCGGCACATGCCGAGTCGAGCGCGGCACACTCCGAATGAGCCGCGTCACAACGAGCGGTCGGCACCACCACGGGCGCAATTTTTGTGCCGCGGCACTGGTATTGAGCCGCGGCACACAATGCGGTGAGCGCTATAATCGGGTGTTTTCTGCGAGTTTCGCTCATTTCCTCCTTTTCTTCCACCGTGCGCGAGAGAGAGAGGGTTGAGAGGGGATTTCTTCTCCATCCACCCTTTTGATTGTGTGTTTTTCTTCATCTTCCTTCGATCGTGTAGCTCGGATTGTGGATCTAGCACGTGTTCTTCGGATTATAGGGTTTGTATCTTCAAGAGGTAAGATCTCTTATACCCTAGTATGATTTTTGGGGAGGGTTTGGTGGTGATCTTGTGTTTTAATCCGAATTAACCGATGTTGTTGTTAGATTTTGATAGTACTCTCGTGACCCTTGGTTTTCTTGTTTTTGGTTGGGATGAAATCCCGTTAGTTCACCGTTAACCGATTTCAATTCCCTACGCACTCTTGGTGTTCGATAAATTGTCCCAACGGGTAGAACTAGGAGGGATTTCTTCGTATTCATGATGTGAGATTGATTGTATATCATTATTGTGTTAGGGTCGGATTTGAGAGGATTGTTCGGACCGGAACCTATTCCTTCGTCGTCTCCTTCGCGTCGTATTACCAAGGCAAGTACCTCGATATACGAATTGTAACTGCGTGAAATCATTGTTGTCGAAGTGTATGAGTTTATATGGAGGTATATATATGTATGTGTATATATATATATGTGTTTATATATATAGTTACATGTTAAATATATGTATGTATATACGTATATTAATATATATATGTTTATGTCGGTGATCGACGAGTGTTGAATTCTACCATTAGTTGACGTACTCAACTTGGATTGATGGGCGAACTATAGTTATTCATATAATATAGTGAGGTTATATATTTATATATATATATATATATAAATGTGTATATATTCGGTTGAGTCGCAACATAGAGATATATGTGCGGTGTTGATTGAGTTTGATTGATAACATGCGTGTTATTGGAGGTATATATGGAGGTATATATATGTATGTGTATATATATATATGTGTTTATATATATAGTTACATGTTAAATATATGTATGTATATACGTATATTAATATATATGTTTATGTCGGTGATCGACGAGTGTTGAATTCTACCATTAGTTGACGTACTCAACTTGGATTGATGGGCGAACTATAGTTATTCATATAATATAGTGAGGTTATATATTTATATATATATATATATATAAATGTGTATATATTCGGTTGAGTCGCAACATAGAGATATATGTGCGGTGTTGATTGAGTTTGATTGATAACGTGCGTGTTATTGTTTATTTGTGTGGATATGGGTAGCGGAGAAATTGTGTGACTTGATGTACCGAGTTGAAAATTGTTGTGACAATTGTCCGTGTGCTTGATGTTTGAACAATGTGGATACTTGTTGTGAGAAACGTCATATCCGGAACCTCGAGGCGGGGCGGTGTACTCGGCACGGTGTACGCCGCAATGTGCGGCTCCATATGGGTGGTGAACGCCGGTATCACCTAATGCGCGTGCAAGGCGGCTCTTGCGGGAGTGACGCGGTGCGGTGACATGTTCAAGGAGCGGCCGACATAGTGGAGTGAACGCCGGTGCACAGTGTGCGGTGGAGGCGCTGGCAGGCTTATTGGTTACGGGTATTTGAGTGATAGCTACGACCCCGTTACCGAACGATGTTCGTATCTCAAATTCTTTCAACTCACTTTTAATGTTTGTCTTGATACAGACCGCAATCCGTGTTTTTGAAAGCTTGTTTCAAATTGTTTTTAAAGAGTTGGTATCAGGGTTAGTTAACCACGGAGGTTTGACGAAATCTCCGAGGGTTAATTAATCGGGGGTCTTGAGCAGGATATGTCGAATGAGAGTTCTATACCTTTGATTGTATTGTGGTGCTATTCTGTGTATTGGGTCGAGGACCCTGTGGAATGTTGAGATGATTGGTTTCGTGATGATGTTATTTGGAATGGGTTGAGAACCCTGTGAGATGTTGTAATGATTTCGTTTGTGACGGTGTTCTATAAATTGGGTCGAGAACCCCAAATAAGTTGACCTGGTTTTTGTGTAATCGTTTTCCATACGTTGGGTCAAGGACCCCAGAGTTTTTGAAATTATTTCCAAAGGTATTCCCATTCGATTTTAAAAACCCCTAAACGGCCCGAGTCAATAATAATGATTGCAAACTATCTTATCAAAATACTTTTCCTTTTACAAAAGGGATCTTCCTGACCCCTTGGGCTCGTTTAAAGTTTCATGAATGTTATTTTCCGTAAGGAGAATATGACTATGTGATTACCTTTCACCTCGTGTATGCGAGTGTTATTCTGTGCTGACTGTGGGAATGTATGGTTTGTGTTAAGGCTTCACGGAGGTTGAATTCTGCGTTGTTACTGTTCGTATATCTTGTATATTATGTACTTGCACTAGCAAAATTCCAGTTTGCTAACCCCCGAGTTTTCGGGGGGTGGGTGCCTGTTATGCGCTCAGGTTTTTGGCAATGGGAGCAGTCACGGGATCGGCTTGGAAGGAGATGGAAGACGACGATGCTAATCACATCAGAGTCAGAGTCTTTTCTTTTGTATCATTTTGGTCGGTATTTCTCTGTCGTTCGAGTATTCACCCTTGCATGGGTGTAGTTATCATTTATTAAATTAAGTTGTCATTCTCTTTTTGTGTTCGAGTTTATTGTTGTCATTGTAATATGAATGTCGTTAGTTTCTGAATTGGTTTATGACCTTGTCGGTCTGTTTTCTATTTAATTTTGACCCCGGTCGGTCAATCGTTGAGTAGTCTTTTGGAGTTTAGCCTGGTAGATCCTTGTGATAAGGGTCTACGGCGTGTGACATTCCCGGTCGTATTCTGGGGGTGTTACATGTTTGTAGTATAAGTTTTAGGTAATTAGTTATATGAAATGTATTGGATTTGTTTTATCTAATGTTCAGAACTCGTGCGATGCACAAAAGTTGTATCTAATGTTCATCGCGTAATGTTTGTGTAAATTGCCGAATATAATTTTTTATATGTTTTGTGCCCGTGCGATGCACACATGTTTTATTTAATTGTTCATCGCGTAATGTTTGTGTAAATTGCTGAGTGTTAGTATGATGGTGAGTCTGAAATATACAACAATCTTTTGTTGATGTCTTTTACAAATGGGTTCGAGAAAAAATTGAAGTTTCCAACCCTTATTAATGCTCTTCATGAATGCATTATTTTCAAGACCTTATTAATTAAGACCCACACATATATGAATTATGTAATTCATGTGTCACAATACGTAATGCATGTGTCACAAAACCAACTTCAATGTTTCCGAAACATATCAATTATTAGCCGATATGGATTCTTATAAAATGAAGATTAATACAACGACTTAAGAATAGCATAAAGTGAAAAGAATTATATGTAAGGAATTATTCATCTAAATAAAACACCTTTAAGTTTTGTTACATGTTTATTTGACCTTCAAGTAGTCATAGATCGACCTACAATTAGTTTATATTAGATTATGTTCTTCATAAATGTTATATATCATGTCAAACTTTCTAAATTTTCTTGTAAAAGCAAATGTCATCATTTTCTTTTCAGAAGGATTACATGAAAGTATTAGAAATCATGATTCGTGTATGCATGTCATCTGCATGTCATTTGAAAATCGTAATGTATAAAAAATTCAGAGATGATGTCTTTTACATGACGACATCATAATATTTAACAAACACCCACTTAATCACATTAACCCAAAAAGTACCAATTCAACCATTTTACCACAGAAACCAATACCAAAATTGCAACCACCGACACCACAACCACTACCACTGCCAACAACCATCACCCCACCAAATCAGACCACATACTTTATAAGAATTTGCACTAAAAACATAATATATATAAAGTTATTAAAAACATAATATATATAATAATATCTCCATGTATCGAGTGTTCATATATTCTTTTATTTAGCATTTATATGCTTTGAAAAATCATTACAATACCATACGTAATAAAATAACTTGCACAAAACATATAATATACTAAAGGGTGTTCCTTCTTCAACCCCAAATGGTCCAAACGTCCTTTTGTTGCTCTTCAAAGTGAGTGTTATTAGCAATGATGCAAATCAGATTTGTCCTCTATGTGCAAATTTACTATCAACATCGAATTTCACCGCTATATCCACCATATCCACACCTTCATAACATGTCTTATCACAAACAAACAATCATGTTTCCTCCATATTTTATCAACCTACATATTTATAAACTTCACCACAAAGAAATTGGATGATTAATCTTAAGAACACAAATATTGAAAGTATAAACTAATAATTATAAATGTAAAGTAGTAACCTCGACTCAGCAGAGGGTTTAGAATGAAAATGCTTCACTTTAGAAGAGTCATATAAAACATCCATTGCTGAAAGCTTGAAATGTTTCTTTTCGTTCACTTTTAGCGAAAACAACTCACGCTAAAAGTTGAAAGAAGATATTACCAAAACCGTAAGGTGTATGCCAATTCTTCATAAGATAATAGTAATTAATAGGAATAAAAAGACCTTTCTACCCTCATCATCATTTTCGGATCTATTGTCACCGTCGGTTGGCAATAGTTTTGACATCCATTATTTCATCGATATCTTCCTACTTCGCCTATTTAGAAATTGTAAGACCATGTGTAAAAGTACTATATTAAAAGAAAATGTCACTCATGCATGCATCTTGAGTGCTTTGAGATATAAGAGTGTAGAATGAAAACAAAAGAATATCCACAAACTTACATTATCAATAGACTGAAAATCAATGCCTTCCACATAAATGGCATTACTTCTACAATAAGTCTATGAAAAGCTCTCAAGCAGGACCTCAAAGTTTGTATTTCCCATGTAATTCAAAAAACGGCACAACTCAATCTTCATCCAAAAACTCATTTCTTGATATCACGAAATAAAACAAACCATTTTAGAAACTATGTCATGGCTATAGGTAAAGTTGGATGACTTGGATGCATAAGTCAATTGTATTTATAGTTATAAGTCGACCTTTGAACATGCTTCATACACAATATAAACCTGGTACACGTGATTTGCACGATATTATCACTTTACACATACTCAAATTAAAGGTTATCATAAGCAACAAACTATCATGACATCACATGATTCACAACATCAGCAATTTACACACAAACAATAATAAACTAACAGCAAGCATGTGATTTGTATGAAATCATTAAACTACACACAAATTAAAGTTTCGCGCACACACACATCATTAACAAAGACCAAAGATCAGGTGATTCACGCATCTAGCTTTGACCATTCGAACACTTTGTACTTTTTGCTCTTCAAATGGTGTTATTTATAGTATTCAATGATGGTGGTTGAAGGGTTTGTGCATTTATTTGAAGGCAAATGAAATGAGCAAATGATTAAATGAAAGAGACTGGGAAAGCTATTTGATGACACTTCGCATGCACATGACATTAATCTCGTATATTAGAAGGATGAATTTTCACTTTTCATAATATTTTCACTTCAAAATTGATGTCATTAATACTCCACATTCAATTTTTAGGACCTAATCTTACAATATATATGATTATTATTATTATTATTATTATTATTATTACGAGGCTTGATCCAACCCGTGCGATGCACGGTCTTTGGTTGCAGACGCTTGAATGAGCATTGGTTGCAGACGCTTGAATGAGCATATGACGGTAGTTAGATGCCTATTAGAGAATTTGTATTATATTTATTTTAGAGGATTTAATTGTGATGTTATCATAACTTTTGTATTTAAATTAGTTTATTTACATTTAAAGTTACAATTAAAATAGTCTTTTCACATGTAGTCTTTTAATATGAATAAGGACTCATCCGTAACGCTTTTTCCGTGTACAATTATTTTTGGTGTGCAATGCATTAGTTGTACAGTACTAATTTTTGTGCACAACCCCCTTGCACATTAAATTAAGGGGGATAAGCTTTATATATAATAGATAGATGTTGGTATTAGCTGTATGTAAATCCTGAAACGTCGCCGTATGGGATTTTTATGTTTGAAACGAAGTCGTCTTTCCTGCTCCAACATTGCCTCAAGCCCGCAACTTTTCGTTCAACGGATATAAAAAAGTGGAAAATTTTAAACCCAGAATATTGGGGAGAGAGAGAGAGAGAGAGAGAGAGAGAGAGAGAGAGAGAGAGAGTAGGGATGTCAACTTTATCCATACTCGATCTTACCCGTTGGATAAACCCGAAATCGGGTCGGGTATCGGCCGAACCCAAAATTTTATGATCGGGTACGAGTAGGGTATGGGTATAGTATATTACCCGAATACCCGACCCGATTACCCGATCCGCGTACCCGTTTGAATTATATAAATATATTATTATTATATATTATAGATAAATATTATATTGTATTATAAATTATATATATTATTATATAAAATATTATGTTTTAAATATTTATTGTACTACATTGAATTTATTAATTACATTATATGTATACATGATAAATATTGAAAGTATTTATATTCTTAAGTATAGGGTATACGGGTACCCGAATACCCATTGGGTACCCGATTACCCGATGGGCAATACCCGAACCCGATCCGAATCAAATAGGGTAGGGTATGGAGAAGGCATACCCGTACCCTACCCGACCCATTGACATCCCTAAGAGAGAGAGAGAGAGAGAGAGAGAGAGAGAGAGGAAAAGTGAAACTTTTATTTTATTACCGAAATAAAAGAAAAGTGAACCACTATTGTGAATTTCTTTTCCTTTCAGATTCCACTCCACCGCTTTGATCCACGCGTTGCTTATCAGTTCCCGATTCTTGGCTTCTGGTTTATTTAATTTCTTTTTTAATATTTTTTTACCCCCTTGCATAGTAAATTAAGGGGAATAAGCTTTATATATATGACAACGGTTCGTCGGGGATGGTTTTGCACTATCCAAAGCTGAATTTAAAATTAAAAATTAAAGCTGTGAAAAACGATTTTCCAGTCTTGTTTTACTAAAATAGGATTTTTTTTTTGTTTCATATAAAATCAAGTAACTGTAACCGTTGAGGAGGGAAAAAAAATCTTACTCATTAATTTTTCAAATTGTACTTCATACGTCCATAGTTAATTGTAACATTGAATTTCTTTTTTAATATTTTTTTATCCCCTTGCACATTAAATTAAGATGGATAAGTTTTATATATAATAGATTGTTCTGAACATCACATCTGGATTACCATGTAAAAGTATTATTTAAAAATTAGAAACTGAAAAGATAATATAAATTATAAATGTATTCTTGATTATTATTATTGTATCAGTATACTCATAAACTATGGGTTTCAGAATTTTTGTTTAGTATACTGTATAAGATTCTTCTCTCTTTCTTCATATTATTATGATTAATTTAGTGTTACTATTATATATAACAAATATGAACTATTTTAATTTAATAATTAATATATTTTAATAGTTATATGGTGGTACACCAAAATGGGTGTGACACCAATACCACAATAGTAATTAAGTTTATTAAGTCGTAAACACCTTCGTCCTTAAACTTTCAACTTTTTTAACCAAAATGAAAAGTAAAGTTATTAAGTAATTCATAAAAAGGAAGTTATCGATTTAATAAAAATTGCATTGACGCCAAATGTAAATGATTGAAGTATGACTCCTACATACAAATTAATTTTTAAAATTATATTTTTACCCCAACTTGTTCATAATGAGAATAGGTTAATTATAAAGCTTTCATATATTAACTTCAACAAATGATACAAATGTGCGATATGTTGCAGTCCGAGTACTCTGGAGTTTTTTTCTTAGCAAATTCAGTTTAATCATGTATATTTATGCTTTTTCGCAAAATGGCCACGAAGATGTATTTTTCTTAAACATTAAGTTCTATTTTTTTTTACAGAAATGATGCAGTAAAGTTTTGAGTAATCAATAAAAGGAAAGTCATGGATCTTATGAAAATTACATTTATACCCCATGTAATTTATTTATAAATTCTACATGAAATTAAATTCTAAATACACATCTTACCCCAATATCTTTGGGACGACTATATTCAAGTACAAACTTTTGAATATGTTATGAACTTTAACGAATGACAAAAAAATTACAATGTCTAAAGTCCCAACACTTTGGAATTTTTAAGCAAATTCAGTTGATCATGCATATATTTGTACTTTCTGCAAAATAGCCATAACGATGTATTTGAAATGTCTCGGTCTATTGTTGAGATCTTTTTACAACAATGATGTACTAAGGTTTTACGTTGGTGGTTAAAAAAGAAAAGAAAATGGATTTATTAAAAAAATGCATTTCTCCCAAGCATTTTATTGAGGTCTAGGGCCTGCTTCTACGGCTTATTTTCGATTCAGCCAATTTACTTCGGCCGCCTACTTCATCTGGCCTTAGTTCGATTCAAGACTATTCACTGGCTTCAATTTACTTGGATTGATTTAGTTGATTTCAATTATTGGCTTTTGAACGATATAAACCGAGTTGATTACGTAGATCTAAAGAGCTTGGAACAAGGCCCATGAACTAGGATCCTATGAAGCCTGTGAATAAATTCATCAACTCGGCATCGAGTACGGCTTAGGCCGACATGAATATATGGCCTTAACTCGATCAGCCTTAGCTCGTATTTAAGTCAAGACTTGGTTACTGAGACAACCAACCTATTACGCCAACTCAGCTTCATAGCAAAACAAGCCGAGGTCCCCTAACCTACTTAAATCACTTCTCGGTGGACAAAGCCCTATTCTTTTAGTATGGCACGGAGCCTACGGTAGAATTCAAGATTGATACAAATAAGAAAATTCTTTCCTAACAAGGAGACCCTCTTCCTTGTATAGACAATCCTCATGAGGATTCTACTTCCCTAATATACGAGTCCAATACCAACACGGACTCCATGACTTCCTTTATAAGTTAGGGTTACAACATTCATGCCTATATAAACAGGTATATTTACACCTACACGGGTACAAAAACCTCTTGACTCTCAACATAGTCAATTTCTCTTATTCACGCTCAATATCCGTGATACTTATTCTCACGCCAGAAGGTCTTCGCCGATGATGCCCCGGCTTAGTTCACGTCTTAATGTTTCGTGTGTGTAGGTCCATTAAGGACGTTCTCTTGCCGGATTTATTCAAACCGCTTGGATAAGGATCGATCCGATATGATTTTTGCACCATCGCTTTGGTTCTGTTGCCGGAAAATCGTCGGAGAACATTTTTTGTATAACCACACCTCCTCATGACCGAGATCCCTCGAGACGGCAAGAGACCAACGTAACCCCAGTGACTGTAACCCGCCTCCACAGAGGAATCGACAAGGCATGACCGCCGCTACTCGAATGCGGCCGATGTTGCCACCAATACCGGGAACTTCCTCCTTCTTCGCTGCCTAATCCCAATGCAGGCATGACTTTGTGCAATCGGGAACTCCCTTCCCAATGATCACGAATACCTATGGCCATCGAAGGCGAACAGAAACCTCAACAATGCAGCTTCAGAATATATATATAATATATATATATTAAGCAAAGTTATTCTTATATAGAGGGGATTTTATAAAGAATGGACTTATAAAAAGTATAGAATATTACAATGTAGAGATTATTCTTAATTATAACTGGTCTCGAGTTGGGACTGCAATTTTTTATTACAATAGAGAGGTTATTCCTATATAGAGTATTACTATATAGAGGTTTTACTGTATGTAGTTAATTTAGTTCTGTTTTTTGGTCTCTTAAAAAAATATATTTTAATTGTAGGGGACTGGTGTCAGGTGAGATGGTCTCACAGGAGACCTAGACCTACTCATTTAGTTATTATTATTATTATTATTATTATTATTATTATTATTATTAGAATAGTTAGTAATTTTCTATCCTCGTGTAATTCGAACACAAACTATGCTGACGAGATGAAAATGTTTCCTACCGAATGTAACCAAACAACACGAACAAGAAATTTACACGGTTTCGATACAGATGTAAATTTCCAAAATGCATCACTTCATTTTTTTTTTTTCTCATCAAAGCAACAAAACACATTCTATTCTCTACACATTTCCCAATTTCATATTGGCTGATTTCTCTCTCTCTCTCTCTCTCTCTCTCTCCCCCATCCCCCCCTCTCCCTCTCCCTCTCCCTCTCCCTCTCCCTCTTTCTTATTTTGTATTTTTATGTGATTTGTATAAAGATGCTACCAAAAGCAATTCAGAGGAGTTATTTAGTATCAGCTGACATGGCACATGCCTTGCATCCGAACTATATGGTATGTAAAATATATCTGTTCTATCTCAATATTGTATATGACTGTTATATGTATGAGTACTATGTTGTTTCCTTCAATAAGGATAAACATGAAGAAAACCATCAGCCGAAGATGCATGGCGGACTCGTCATTAAACACAACGCTAACCAAAGATACGCAACCAATGCAGTAACTTCCTTCTTGTTCAGGACGATCGCAGCCATGCACCAACTCCCTGTACAGGTTGGATGCTATAACTACTTTTAAACAGTTATTACAATTACAATTTATGGGTTAATTACAAAAACTCTATTTAGGTTTAATATAATTACATACAATTTCTTTACATATATATACCCGTTTGATATTTGTTTGTATTCTATTAATTGCAACCTATTTAAGTTACTTTTTTTTCCCCTTACTTTGTCAAAGTGAACTGTTTCTTTATGATTCTTATTTATCAAACGTTTTGATCCAGGATTTTGTGGTTCGTAATGACATGCTTTGTGGTTCAACAATCGGTCCCATTTTGGCAAGTGGGGTTGGAATTCGAACGGTGGATGTTGGGGCCCCACAATTGTCGATGCATAGCATAAGAGAGATGTGTGCGGTTGATGACGTGAAGCATTCTTACGAGCATTTTAAGGCCTTCTTCCAAGAGTTCTCACGTTTGGATCATAAACTGACCGTGGACTAGAAGATTTTAGGTTTCGTTATTAGGTTTTATTGGACTATAGTTGTGTTCAAACTTATGTTGCCACTTAGTAGAAATTTCGATTCAATATCGAAAGTCCTAGGTCTACGAACAAGGAAGCTATAATTTGCAATTTGTATTGTTTTTGAGTTGTGTGTTTTTCGTTCGTACCATTTAAAGCCTGCCCCTATGTCCCATCATCCAAAAATAGGGAATTCCGGTTAATTTTGGATTATGTTCAAAATGCATAAAAAATTAGGAAAAATAAAAGATCAAACTTTATCAGGACTAGAGTTCTAGTCGAGTTGGACTGAGCTTGAGGATTTCTAGCTCGAGTTCGAATATTGCTCGAACATCGTTCGATCTTGTTTGTTTATTATTCAAGCGAAAATTGTGTTCAAGTTCGTTATTTCAATTATTCATAAAGTTTGAGTTCAATTAACAAATGAGTCTAAGTTTTTGTTCAAGTTCGACTAGAATATTATGCGATGCGTTAATCGAATTTGAACGAGTTCGAATAAACTTTTGTTTTCGAACTGCCAAACATTTAGTTCGTTTGCGGCTCTACTCAGAAGTATAAAGTGATTGTGTAATTTTAAAGATCAAATTGTAAACATGTGATAATCTCAAACTGTATGAAGTATAAAGGGATCAAGTCCATGTGAAACAATTAGGCTACATATGCCAAGTATAAAGGGATGGAAGTCCATATGAAACAATTAGGCTACATATGTTTAAACCCTTGTTTGTTTTAACATTTAAATTGCAAATACTCAACCAACAATTTCTTATATTTCATGTCCTTCTCTTTTGTTTATCTTCAAATAATACTTTTCCGTCTCGCTTGAAGAGAGTATTTTTAAAATATCATCTTGTCCCACTTGAAGAATGTACTTTTAAAATAAAATTTTAATATCTAAATAAAATTTATATGATATTCATGAAAATTAAAGTTTTTCATTATATAGTTACAATATTAGTTTATTTAAGAAAAACAAGGAATGAGTGAGAATATATAGTATAAAACGAGTTAAAATGACTAAAATTCATAAATTATACATTAACCAATCTACCATCTTCAAGTGGTAGAGAGGGAGTACAACTACGGGGTTGTTTACTTTCACCTTAATCGGCTTACTGCTGAATAGGCTTATTCGATCAACTAAGTAGAGTTGTTTACTTTTTGCTTAATGGGCTGAATTCTTGTTTTTTTTTGGATAAGCTGAGAATGAGGTGTTGTCCTCATTCAGCCACGAAAAAGACCCAACATACTCTTATGTTTATCGTCTTCCCTTCGAATTTCAAAAATTCGCACACACACACACACACACACACACACACACCCCAATGATGGACGAGCTTTCCACTGGACAAGATCCAAACTTGCGGCGCCACCCTAGCATCCCTCCTCCGCAGCCGGAGACATCCACCGCTAACACCTCTATTCTTATTGCCACCATCACCTCATTCCTCTCCCTCCCTTACTCCCCATGCCTCCTCCACCACCCGTTGCCAATTCCACCCCCTCATCGGTTGGTTCTCCGCCCACGAGAACTCCTCTCTGCCTCCTTGAAAGACTCGCCACCACTATATCCCTCTCTGCCAAATCCTCTCGGCCTTCGCACCACAAAACACCGCTCCCTTTCGCCCATCGTCTCTGTTCCTCCTCATTACGATGTCGTTTCAATGTAATGAAATTATGGTTTGTTGATTGTTTTGAAATTACAATTTGTCGATTGTTATGGAATTAGAGTTTGTTCAATATTATGAAATTAGGGTTTGTTAGATTGAGGGATAAAATAGTTATTTTTGTTGTTATTTTTGTTGTTCAGCTCATTGATTCAAGAAAAGAAGAAACAACAATATTGTTTCATCGTTAAGACAAATTAAGTCGATTATTTAATCGGATGGATCGCACCATTCAAGAAAAATATAAATAGCCCCTAAGTATTATATAATAATACAACATCATCTTTTCCTTCTCTTTTTATCTTAAATAATACAACTAAATATCATGATATAATAATACACCACCACCTCTCGTTTCTCTTTTTATCCTGAAATAATACAACTAAAATGTATAATGATACAACAATATTTTCTCTCTTCCTTTTATCTTTTGATAATACAACTACATAGTACATAATAATACAACAATATTTATTTTTCAGACATGACTTGACATCTATATTAAAAGTTAAGGATTTTGAATCTTATTATAAACAAATATTTCTACTATTCACCGCGCTACCAGTACCCAAGATTAAAAAGTCGTGGTCAAAATTAAAAAAATAACTAGAAAAAAGTCAAATGTACTAACAGTAATAAAATGGAAGGAGTATTTTGTAAGAATATATGATAAATAAAAATGAGTAAAATACAGAAACATAGAGTGAAGCCCTGCGAGAAGTATGGATCTCATCATCAGTCCCTCTCCCTTCAAGAAAGGGAGAATCATCATCTCCACTACCATCACCTATATAATTGGGGACCTTCCCTATCCAAACAACTCCGAGTCCCGAACGGGGATGGTTCCACACGTGGATATTGCCATCTTTTGTCTAAGATATATATATATATATATATATATATATATGTGTGTGTGTGTGAGACAACGAATTACTTCACAAATAACTACATATAACAAACCAACAATTGTGTCAAAAAAGGTCAAAAAAAATCTTTGATGTATTATTGGCGAAAACTTGTGAAAGAACATTCAAGTATCGAAGATTAATATTTTTACATCATAATAATTTTTAAGAATATCTATTTTTGGCATTTTTCTATTTTGACGACTCGCTTGTACCTGTTTCGATATCCTAGAACTATTTTGTTAGGCACTTTTTGTCATCTGAACGAGTTTCGAAATCGTCTTTAATGAATCCGAGTAATGTGGTGACTTTATCGTGCTTTGATTCGATTCTTGTAAATCTTATTCGAACCGCTGCTTTCAAAGTTTCTATAAGTTCATTAAACATAATTAGACATGTTGTGAAACTTAGTATTGTTATTCGATCTTGATTGTGATTTTCTGACGTTTACCATTTTGTAATTTCTCAAAGTTTTGGGCATTTGTCATTGTAATTGTATTTCCATGCCTTCATGTGGTCAAAATCACATGTATGTTTAGCACTTGGGTCCGTATAATGAAGATTTTCATAAGCGATTTCTGGATTATTGTTAACCTAAGAGTTTTGCATCGCTTGAGCCGCTTTGGGCCGCCAGACTGGCCATTGTCTGGAGCACATATGGCCGTATGATATATGTAATATCCGTACATTTCCATTTTTAGCGCTTCTATTTTTGGTGTATGTCTATTTTTATCAACTCGCTTGTAACCGCTTCGATATTTTGAATCTACTTTATTCTTGGAGTTTTTCCATTCGACGAGTTTCGAGGTGTTTTTACGAAATTCCATTTTATGTTGTGTTTACCGTATGTACGTTCGATTCTCGTAAAAATTATTTGTTTTCGTTGTTTCCTTGTTTTCACGAGTCCGTATGGTGGAGTTATTCGTGTTGTGACTTTCGGTTTGTTAATCCGACGTCGTATCGTGATTTTCAGACACTTGGACCATTTTTGTAATTTCCTATAAGTTTAGGGAATTTCATCTTTTTTGTCGTATTTCGAATTCCCGGGTAGTCGGAATTGTATTTTCTTGTAATGCTTAGGTTCGTCATCGAATGTACTTCGTAACCATATTTTTGGTTCGATAGCAGGTCCAGGTTTCGGAGTCGTCCGGAACCGTTTGGACAAAGAAATGCCGTAATCGGCCGTCAAGAGGTGTTACGGCCGTAACACCCCATCTGTTACGGCCGTAATATGGCCATTGTTACGGCCGTAATGCATCACTTGTTACGGCCGTAACAGCCCGCTGTTTTAAGGACAGCGGGCAGAGGTCAGAAACCTCATTTCACATCTCTTCTTTCGTTTTCTCCATCGGGCGACATTAGAGGGCGATTTCTACCACCTCGGATCCGTGTGTTCTTCGTTTTCCATCACAGTGGTGT
Organism: Orobanche coerulescens; assembly: GCA_033398695.1. NCBI lineage: Eukaryota > Viridiplantae > Streptophyta > Magnoliopsida > Lamiales > Orobanchaceae > Orobanche > Orobanche coerulescens. The sequence goes on from JAWKAU010000227.1 coordinate 70,313, forward strand.
TGTGGGAACATATCATCATCAACGTAATCACCTTCCTCCGTCCGAATTCAAGGTATCTTCGTCAAGAACCCTAACTTGTCGATTTTGGGGTTTTTTCCGGGTTTTGCTTGTTAGACTCGAATTGTTCAAGTATGTTGTGATATTCCTTATCGATTGTTATTATTGGGTGATTCCCAATCTGATTTCATCGAGTTTAATCTGCGAATTATCGATTCGGGGAGATTTTACGTAAACCCTTGCCCGTATCGATTGATCGGTTATTGCCGTAGCTTGTAATCGGGGTTATGGGCGTTTTCCATTCGATTATTGTTGTCCGTTAGGACTGAGATATGTTGATCCTTCATTTAGGAATTGTCGTTTTCCATCCGGATCATTCGTAGTCGTTATTCATTCCCGATTCTTCAAGATGTCTCAAAGACAAGTACTTTACATTTGTCTACGCGTTCTAGTATTTGAATTATGGCTTTTCGTGGATGTATGGATGGATATGTGTATGTTCACCTAGGGACGGTCCGACGGGCCTCTAGGGATACGTATTGCCGTGAGTGTATCACGACCTATGGTTAACCACCCAGGATGTCCGACGGGGCTCTACGGGTATGGTGGCCGTGAGTCTCGTACCAACGGTTAACTTTGAATTGTTTTGTTGGAGAAATGTGTTTTTTGCTTGTGCACCGTAAATATTCGGAATATAAATGATTTATAAAATGATTTTTGGCGCATATTTTCATCTGATTAGAATGGTAGTTCAAATGGATTGTACTTGCACTAGCAGTTGTTGCTAACCCCTTAAATGGGGGAAATACTTTTGTATTTCAGGTACAAGTCATGGAAGCAAGCGAGCAAGCAAGCCGTACGAGGATGATGGGCACGCGTGATTCTGTTCAGTGGTTATTTATTGGTGTCTTGTTTGGAATTTATTTATTATGTCATTTGGTTAAGTACTCGAGTACTCTTTCTTGAATTTATTATTGTTGTGTATCCGTTTTGGGGAATGGATTCGATGTCAGATTGAATTGTCAAATTTCTGACTTTGGTCTGGATGTCGTGGATTGTGAAATTGTCGTTTTGTTGATGATGTATGTCTTTGTCGAATGTTATTTTGGTACGTTAGCCTGGTGGATTCCACAGTGTGGGGTCCGCGGAGCTGTAATATGCCCTGATCATCTTGGGGGTGTTACAGAATATGGTATCAGAGCTTAGGTTTATAGATACCTAGGCTGTTGGTTATTTGGGTCTAGTCGAGTGTCGCTTTTTTAATAAAGATCATCGCATACGCCATCATCTCAGTACGCCGGTGCTCGTAAGTTTTTCCTAACTTTACTCGTTACGTTGTTCTGTTCTGTTCCCTTCTTGATCTGATTGCGTTTTGCGTTTGAATTGTACTCACCCGTTACTTCTTCAGAATACCTGCTGGTAGAGGACGCGGACGCGGTAGGGGACGCGGCGCAGCCGGTGGGGCGGCCATGTCCGATAACTCGGGAACTGATTCGGTGATGCCTTCCTTGTCGAACAGTGTTCCACCCAGTTCTGGAGGCCACCAGGATCAGCCTGCTAGCTCCGGCAATGCTCATGAGAATATCGGGGTGGCTAATATTTTACAGCAAGTAGCGAACCAGATGACGCTACTAACTCAGGCCGTCTTAGTCGGCCAAGCTAATGCCAACCCGGTTCCGCCTACTGGATCCGATGATGATAAGTTACTTCAGGACGTGATTCGTATGCATCCTCCGTAGTTTGATGGTGCTTCCGACCCTTCCAGTTGGGAGAGTTGGTTATTTGAGATGGAGAAAGTGTTCGAGGCTGCTAACTGCTCTGAGGAGAGGAAGGTACCCATCGCTCAGTACTTCCTCGCCAAAGAGGCGGCAACGTGGTGGCAAGCGGTGAAACTACGCGACCGGGCACGTGGGCAGAGTTCCGAGAGCTGATGGAGGACGAATTTTTTCCGTGGCCAGTTAAAGAGGGGAGGATCCGAGCCTTCTTTGAGGCTAAGCCCCAGGATGTTCCGATTTCGCAGGCAATCAAGGAATACAACCAACAACTTCATTATATGAGAAACCAGGTCCGAGACGAGTTAGACAAGATCCGCCACTTTGACATGCGGATGAAGCCTAGAGTTCGTCACTACATGTCTGGTCTCGGATGTACAACTCTGAAAGATTATCAGAACAAGGCAATGGCTTATGAGATATCGTTTTCTATGATAGAGACGACAACTAAGATAAAGAAACAGAAGACCTCCGGTCAGTTTTCGGGAGGCAAATCTGGCGAGTATCCGAAGACTCACTGTTCGCGAGTCTTCGTGGATCAGTCCCCGTCATTTGGGCGAGAAAGCGGTTCTAAGTCTGCTCCTACTGGTTCTGTTCGGGGTCCTACCTGCTTTAACTATGGTCGTCCCGGCCACATGATGAGTGAGTGTGACAGGCCTCCGATTCAGTGTCTTGCTTGCGGTCGGATGGGTCATCGTGCTAAGTTTTGTACAGATGCGCTTCAGCACCATTACTGTGTGTCATCCTCACCGCGGGAACCGAGCGTGAATCGTGCACCGGCGCTTTCTCCCATCAGAGTTTTGGTATAGGTCGAGGACGTGGACAGCCTTCTAGAGGGGGAGCTTCTAGTGCGGGGTCTGTTCCGCCCCGTGTGTATGAGATGAGACGAGCTGGAGATTTCGACGCGACGGTAGCTACAGGTACCGTTCACATCCTTGACCATCCTATTTTTGTGTTATTCGATTCTGGTGCTACACATTCTTTCATATCTATGGATTGTGTGCGTCGTCTGCATGTTGATTGTCTAGTTGCGTGTGAACCATTTATTGTTAAATTGCCTAGTGGGGATAGCATCGTGGGGGATTGTGAGATTAGAGATTTCCCGGTGAGTATCGCGGGGAGGGATTGGCCTTCTAATCGATCATGTAGATATTAGAGAGGAGGATCTGATTCTTGATGAGGATTGACTGGACCGTCATGGGGCGATCATGAATTATAGAACGAGAACCGTTTCGATGTTAGCCTCTGACGGTACCGAGCATTCTTTTGTGGGGCGTAAGCGGAGTAGCCAGAGATTCCTGATAAGCGCTTTGAAAGCGGTGAGACTTCTTCGAGGAGGTTGCACGGGTTATTGGTATTATGCGTTGAGATCAGAAGAAAGGGGGGTCAAAGTCTCGTCTATTCTGGTAGTGTGTGAGTATCCCGACGCCTTTCCGCACGAGTTGCCGGGTTTGCCGCACTCGAGAGGTTGAGTTTACTGTGGATTTAGAGCCGGGTGCGGCACCGATTTCTAAGACACCATACCGTATGGCGCCTGCCGAGATGCTTGAGTTGAAGAAACAGTTGGGAGAGTTGCTAGACATGGGGTATATTCGACCGAGCGCTTCGCCTTGGGGCGCACCGGTCTTGTTTGTGAAGAAGAAGGATGGGTCACTTTGTCTGTGTATCGACTATCGAGAGTTGAACAAAGTGACTATAAAAAACAAGTATCCGCTCCCGAGGATTGATGACTTGTTTGACCAACTGCAAGGGGCAACCGTGTTTTCGAAGATTGATTTGAGATCGAGGTATTATCAGCTTCGAGTGAAGGATTCCGACATTCCGAAGACGGCCTTTCGGACGAGATACGGTCATTACGAGTTTGTGGTTATGCCTTTTGGGCTAACCAACGCACCAGCCGTGTTCATGCAGCTTATGAACAAAGTCTTTATCGAGTACCTCGATAAGTGTGTAGTTGTTTCTATCGACGATATCCTAATTTACTCAAGGAGCGAGGAGGAGTATGCACGTCATTTGCATATCGTGCTAGGAATTCTGAGAATTCAGCATCTTTTTGCGAAATTCTCAAAGTGTGAGTTTTGGTTACGGGAGGTTATGTTTCTTGGCCATGTGATCTCGGCCGAGGGTGTTCGTGTGGACCCATATAAGGTAGATGCAGTGTTGGATTTGGCGCCGCCCAAAAATGTGAAGGGAGTCCGTAGTTTTCTGGGTTTGGCCGGGTATTATCGTAGATTTGTCGAGGGGTTCTCTAAGCTCGTTCGACCGCTGACTCAGTTATTACAGAAGTCAGAGAAGTTTGTGTGGACCGACGAGAGATAGAATAGTTTCGAGGAATTGAATAAACGGTTGACGACCGCTCCCATTTTGGCTTTACCGAGTGGTAATGAGGGTTTCTCAGTTTTTAGTGATGTTTCGGGCCAAGGGCTCGGATGTGTACTCATGCAGCACGGGAAGACAATTGACCATGCTTCCGCCGCTTGAAATCATTTAGTTGAATTACCCTACGCACGATCTTGAGTTGGCCGCGGTAGTATTTGCGTTGAAGATCTAGCGTCACTACTTGTATGGCTCGTCGTGTCAGATTTTCACCGATCACAAGAGCCTGAAGTACATTTTTACGCATAAAGAGCTTAACATGAGACAACGGAGATGGTTGGAGTTGATTAAGGATTACGACCTCGAGATCATTTACCATCCGGGCAAGGCAAATGTGGTGGCAGATGCCTTGAGCCGGAAATCGGTGTCGATTCGGGCGCTTGAGTTACTTACGGCCCAGCCAGGACTCCAACGAGAGTTGATGAGGTTGAGCATTGAGATTGTATTACCAGAGAGTTCCGGGCAGTTACGTACTCTTGAGATTTCTTCATCTCTAGTCGACGATATTAAATCGGGACAGTTGGAAGACCCAATGTTTATTCAGCTTCGAGAGAATGTAGGGAAGGGGAAAGCCCTGGGATTCGTGATACATGAGGATGGTGTGTTGAGATAACGAGGTCGACTGTGTGTTCCAAACGACTTGGAATTAAGACAGAGTATTATGCAGGAGGCTCATGCGTCACCTTACTCAGTCCATCCGGGCTCGAGTAAAATGTATAAAGATTTGAGGAAGAATTTCTGGTGGAACGACATGAAGAAAGAGGTAGTTGAGTTTGTGTCTAAGTGTTTGACTTGTCAGCAAGTCAAAATCGAACATCAACGGCTAGTCGGATTGTTGAAACCACTTCCCGTCCCGGAATGGAAGTGAGAAGATATCTCGAAGGATTTTGTCACGAACTTGCCGAGGATGAAGACCTAATGAATATGGTGTGGGTGATCGTGGACCGATCGATTAAGTCGGCACATTTTCTGGGCATCAAGGATACATGGGGTCCAGAAAAATTGGCTCGTATTTTTATCGCGCAGATAGTGAGACTTCATGGTACGCCGAAGATTATTATTTCGGATATAGATGGCCAGTTTGTATCGCATTTCTGGCAGGCGGTACATAAGGCATTGGGGATACATTTGCGTTTGAGTACATCTTTCCACCTCGCATCGACGGACACCCGAGCGTACCATTCAGACGCTCGAGGATTTGTTGCATGCGTGTGCGTTAGATCGAGTAGTGACTGGGAGGAGCATCTGGCCTTGATTGGGTTTATGTATAATAATAGCTGGCACGCGTCGATTAAGATGGCACCGTATGAGGCGCTTTATGGCCGACGTTGCCGATCGCTGATATGTTGGGATGAACCGTACGATTTAGTTGGCACCGAGCTGGATCTTGTGTTAGAGACGAGAGAGAAAGTTGAGTTGATTAGAAAGAGAATGTTGGCAGCTCAGAGTCGACAAAAGTCTTATGCGGATGTTAGGCGTCGACCTTTGGAGTTTGAGGTGGGAGATCATGTTCTTTTGAGAGTGTCTCCGTCGAAGGGAGTTTTCCGTTTTGGGAAAAAGGGGAAGCTCACCCGAGGTATATTTGACCTTTCAAATATTGGAGAGAGTTGGCGAGTTAGCGTCCTTGCCTCCGTCGTTGAGTCATGTGCATAGCGTATTTCACGCCTCTCACCGAGGAAGTATGTTCTGACCACCCCATGTTATTGATTTCAGGACGTGCAGATCGAGAAGGACGCCACGCTCGAGGAGAGCCCCGTTAAAATTTTGGAGCATCGAGACAAATAATTAAGGCACAAACCATTCCTTTGGTTAAAGTGCAATGGTCGAGGCACGGAGTAGAAGAGGCAACATGGGAGTTAGAGGAGGATATGCGTTCGAGGCACCCCGAGCTTTTGATTCTTAAGTTTCGGACGAAACTTCTTTTTAAAGGGGAGAATGTAATATCCGTACCTTTCCGTTTTTAGCGCTTCCATTTTTGATGTATGTCTATTTTTATCGACTCGCTTGTAACCGTTTCGAAATTTTGAATCTACTTTATTCTTGGAGTTTTTCCATTTGGACGAGTTTCGGAGGTATTTTTACGAAATTCCATTTTATGTTGTGTTTACCGTATGTACGTTCGATTCTCATAAAAATCATTCGTTTTCATTGTTTCCTTGTTTACACGAGTCCGTATGGTTGAGTTATTCGTGTTGTGACTTTCGGTTTGTTAATCCGACATCGTATCGTGATTTTCGGATATTTGGACCATTTTTGTAATTTCCTATAAGTTTAGGGAATTTCATCTTCTCTGTCGTATTTCGGATTCCCGGGTAGTCGGAATTGTATTTTCTTGTAACGCTTAGGTTCTTCATCGAATGTACTTCGTAACCATATTTTTGGTTCGATAGCAGGTCCGGGTTTCAGAGTCGTCCGGAACCATTTGGACAAGAATGCCTTAATCGCCGTTCAAGCAGGTGTTACGGCCGTAACACCCATCTGCTACGGCCATATTACGCCAGAATAGCCCATTGCTTTAAGAACAATGCAGAGGTCGAAACCTCATTTCACATTTCTTCTTTCGCTTTTCTCCATCTGCGACATCAGAGGGCGATTTCTACCACCTCGGATCCGTGTGTTCTTCGTTTTCCACCACAGTGGTGTTGTGGGAACATATCATCATCAACGTAATCACCTTCCTCCGTCCGAATTCAAGGTATCTTCGTCTAGAACCCTAACTTGTCGATTTTGGGGGGTTTTCCGGGTTTTGCTTGTTAGACTCGAATTGTTCAAGTATGTTGTGATATTACTTATCGATTGGTATTATTGGGTGATTTCCAATCCGATTTCATCGAGTTTAATCCGCGAATTATCGATTCGGGAGATTTTGCGTAAACCCTCACCAGACGATTGATTGGTTATTTTCATAGCTTGTAATCGGGGTTATGGGCGTTTTCCATTCGATTATTGTTGTCCGTTAGACCGAGATATGTTGATCCTTCATTTAGGAACCGTTGTTTTCCATCCGGATCGTTCGTAGTCGTTATTCATTTCCGATTCTTCGAAGATGTCTCAAAGGCAAGTACTTTACATTTGTTTATGCGTTCTAGTATTTGAATTATGGCTTTTCGTGGATGTATGGATGGATATGTGTATGTTCACCTAGGGACGGTCCGACGGCCTCTAGGATACGTATTGTCGTGAGTGTGCGTATCACGAACTATGGTTAACCACCTGTGGATGTTCGACGGCTCATGGGTACGGTGGCCGTGAGTCTCGTACTCAATGGTTAACTTTGAATTGTTTTGTTGGAGAAATGTGTTTTGTGCTAGTGCACCGTAAAAATTCCCCAATATAAATGATATCAAAAATGATTTTTGGCGCATATTTTCATATGATTAGAATGGTAGTTCAAATGGATTGTACTTGCACTAGCAGTTGTCTCTAACCCCTTAAATGGGGGAAATACTTTTGTATTTCAGGTACAAGTCAAGGAAGCAAGCGAGCATGCGAGCCGTACGAGGATGATGGGCAGGCGTGATTCTGTTAAGTGGTTATTTATTGGTGTCTTGTTTGGGAGTTATTTATCATGTCATTTGGTTAAGTACTCGAGTACTCTTCCTTGAATTTATTATTGTTGTGTATCAGTTTTAGGGAATGGATTCGATGTTAGATTGAATTGTCAAATTTCTGTCTTTGGTCTGGATGTCGTGGATTGTGAAATTGTCGTTTTGTTGATGATGTATGTCTTTGTCGAATGTCATTTTGGTACGTTAGCCTGGTGGATTCCACAGTGTGGGGTCCACGGCGCTGTAATATGCCCTGATCATCTTGGGGGTGTTACAATATACACGTTACGGTCGTATAACTGTGTTACGGCCGTATACTGGGTACGTATATATCCTATTAGTCCAGTAGCATGGTTAGAGCCTGTTGGCCACTAAGTATACAATAAACAGCTTGGAAAGTGATAACGGAAGTTTGTTTAAGTTGAGTTGCGTAGCGGAAAGTGATAGCGAAAGCTGCACGTTTTTCTAAAGTTGAGTTGCGTAGCGGGAGTTTGTTTAAGTGATTTTCTGTAAATACAGCAACTAGGCGTTCTCCTGTTTGCTTAGTGCGTATAAGGTTTTGCAATGTATACTTGTATAAATCACAGTTATGATAACGATTAAGACAGAAGGTAAATAACACAATTTAAAGTGGTTCGAGGTAAACCCCACTACGTCCGCTGTCACTACGTACACAATTATGTGACTATAACTAACCTGTCTCTGTATCGTTCACACAGATTGATTCAGGGACCGAAACTTTTTGCTGTTCACACAGATTGGCTTGAGTTCTTTCTTGACTAGCTCTTCACACACAATTTGAAGCTTCGTCTACAATGCTGTTCTTCCCACACAGGTCGAAATATGCAAGGATCTTCAGTCCACACAGGGCTGATGATTATCTCAACGGTAAAGGGTAGAATTCTTCTGAACAGCAGCTTGATCTTTGATACACGTTAGATGTAGGCTGTGATGTTCTCGTTGAGGACTTAGTATATTTCTTGCTATAGATACTGATGTATGCTTGCGAAATATACTTGCTCTTGATATAGCTTAGATTGTCAGAATCTTTGTCAGAGCTTTTGCGAGTATGAATATGTCAAGAGTAAAATCTGTTTTTAAGGCCTCGACTTTGGGCTATTTATAGGGGTGTTCAAAATATCCGATATCCGATATCCGATCCAAAAATACGAAAACTGGTTTGATATCCGAAAATTCGGATATCGGATAGTGGTTTTCAAAATTTTGATATTCGGATATCCGAATTATCCGAAACATATACTTTAATTTAAAAATATTTTTTAACTTCTAGGTTTAACTTAAGTGTCTTTAGACTTTAGTTACTACTCTTCCTAAGGCGGCTCTCTCTTTCACATCGACATCACAGATTCACAATCTACCTTCACTTTTAGTTTCTCTCTCCCAAGATCGGGTCCTTCTTCTCGAAGTGTTGAATCTTTTGAATTGAAGCCGAATCAAGCTACCCGGCCGTAATACGTACTTCAGACTCAATCAATCGGATAGCAAGCAGCCGAGCATACATCTCTGTACCTCTCGCCGCTCTTGTTCATCTCTGTAGCAAGCATACATCTCTCCGTTCTGTGGTATGCACGCAGTTCCTATTTTTTTATCTGAAGTGTATGATTGCAGTCCCTTTATTTTTTAGTGTAGCAAGCATACATCTTAGTTGATGCAGTGAATATAGAAGATAGCTTTAATTGAAAAAAAAATTAAAAAAATTATTTAGTTTAGCTGCACAAGAGCAAACCATGGCATAATTCCAAGTGATCAATTATAAAGATTATGCCATTTATCAATGTCACTTGAAAAAGACGGAGTTAGACAAATATCTAGCGAAGATCGGAACCTTTGACATCAAATTTTGATATATTGAAATGGTGGAAAGTCCAAGAATATAGATATCCCATACTTGCGAAAATGGCCCGATATGTACTTGCTATTCCGGTTTCTACGGTTGCTTCCGAGTCGGCTTTTAGCACCGGAGGAAGGGTACTTGATTCTTTCCGAACTTCTTTAACTTCAAAAATGGTGGAAGTGTTAGTTTGTGCACAAGATTGGTTACGTGCTTCTCGTACTCCTATTATGATTGATGAGACGTTGCTTGAAATAGAGAAAATGGAAGAAGAAAGTATGTTTATAATGCTCATATTTATTTCCAATTAGCAATTGTACTCGTGTATATTAATATTGATTTGAAATGTTTATTTTAATTTAAATAACAGGTTTGAAGGACTTAACTGTGGACCAACCAAGCATTGTTATTGATGAAACAATCGACGATAGTGTTTGAGGTTTGTATGTCTATTTGCTACTTATTATTTATTAACACAATCCTCAAACTAGTGTTTGAGGTCTGTATGTCTACAGTCTATCCCCTACTGTATTGGTTACATATTTTTTTTTTGACAAAAGTCATGCAATCGTATTGAAAGCTAAAAAAACTTATTATTTATTAAGTTATTAAGTTTGGTTACTTGCTTTTTATAATTTTTTGTAGGTCGTCTGTCAAGGGATTTAACAGGAAAGCTAATGATGGAGAATCATAGAGAATTGAATATGTTTTGAATTTCGATTATATAAATATTTCGGCAATGTTTAAGTTAAAAATGTTATTTGATTGTATGAAACTTGGATGGATGTTAAATTGTCATTTACTTAAGATAATTTGTTGTTTTTAATTTATATATAATTGTTGTAAAAGTTAGATAGGAAAAAATGTCAAATATTTCGGATACGGATATCGGATATCAAAATCTAATATCCGAAATTTCGGATATCCGAACTTTCAGATATCCGAAAGTCCGGATATCCGGTTTTGAACACCCCTAGCTATTTATAACCTTTGGAAAATGCATTCGTTATAAATATAGATGTTGCAGGTAGGTGAGATGTTGACGTCTATGATTGGTAGCTTGCTGAATATTTAAATTAAAGTAGATCGCATTTAATGCTTCAGACATTCTTTTTGACTTGGCATTAAATGCTCTTCAGCGCGTTCAGACTTGTCTCACTCTGGTTGCATCAAATGTTGTCCTATCAGCAATAAATGCTGCTTTAATCATAAATACTTTATGAATAAATAAAGTGTATTTTACAATGGTTTAAAGCATTCTTTAATAAGGCATGTCGGATGTGTTTTATTTTTCCTAAGTAAAACATCTTACACTGTCAGCCGTATCCGACGATTCGTAGCCGTAGGCTCGTAGATATACCGTATGATATCTTCAATAATTTATGGAAGGTCTCAGATGGAGATTCCGCATGCCTTCCATACTTAGCGATATCAGCCTTCCTACGGCCGCCAGAACCGCCTATAGGAACCGAGATGAGTCGAGTAGCTAATCAAGACGGCTAGAAACTTCTCTTCTTAAGATGGGGAACTCAACAGCAGCAGGGCCTTTCCCCATTGGTTTCGTATTCTCGAGATTATGTACCGGTCCAGAAACGAGAGGAAGGCAGACAGCAGATTTCAACTCTTTCGACTTCTTTGTTGTATGATGACAATTATCAAAACAGGATGGTTTATCCCAATAATTTTCCCCTTTTTGATAATGCCAAAACTTTTTCAAGATAACTTCTTGATTCAGAGAGGCAGATACTTGGTCTTCTGTCGAATGATTTGATCTTCAGCACTTAGTCTAAAAATGTGAACTGCTCGCAAATGATTTGATCTTCTTGTTTTTGCTGTGATGGCGCCGAGGATCTTCCTCATCTTTTTCTCAATGGGCTAGTCGCCTCTTCTGTTTGGGCCAACTTTTGTTCCTTATTAGGCGTCCCCCTTTTACAAACGAGCTCTATAACTATAGTCCTTTCTCATTGGTTTAGTAAAGCATCAGGGTACACCCACATTTTGCGTAGCATTCCTATACTCATTATGTGGTTTATTTGGTGCTCCAGGAACGACATGCGGGTCAAGAGGATTCCGTTCACGGCTCAACGTGTATGCGACCGAATTTGGGACTTCCTGTTCCTGATCAAAGGGCATAGGGGTATTAAGCCACGGGCCTGGCTGGGCGCCCCGGCTCTCTCGGATATTTTGGGTCTCCATTTGTGCCCTTGCAATTTTCTTAATAATTTTTATTGTAATTGTAAAAACAAAAAAAAAGGAAAAAAATTACAATTGTGAGATGGGTCAGGCCGAGTCCCGGGAACACCAAAATCAACACATATGGGGCCTCGAAAGGCAATCCTGGGATTCGCCATGGGGGTTGCTAGAAATTTTTTGGGCGAACCTATCTTTGGCTTTCACGAATTTATCGGTAACCATACCAACAATTTTGCCGAACTTTTTGCTATATGGAGAGCGCTCGATCTTTGCCACGAGAGAAACATTCGTAAGGTTTGGGTTGAAATTGATTCGGCCATAGCTCTTTCTCAAGTCAACTCACCAAACATGGGTGATTGGCAATTGCTAAACATTCGTCACAAAATTGCATCGTTCCGTCGATCCATGGATATTACGTTCTCTCACATCTATCGGGAAGGGAACACCATTGCGGACTTCTTGGCTAATGAAGGTTATAAGTTCAGAAATTTTCGGCTTTATAGCCCGTTTGATCTTCCCGGGAAGATTAATGGCATGGTTAGACTTGACAAAAGTAGTTTCCCGTATGTAAGATTTAAATAATTTTCATCTTCGTTTTTTGGGGCGTGTAGAGGGGCTCGTCCTCCCTCAAACTTTTGAGCGTGTAGTGGGACTCATCCCCCCACCTTTCCTGTTCTTCTAATAAAATTTTGTTTTTTTTTTTTAAAAAAAAAAAGGTTCTAAAATGAATAATCCTACATGACTATATTATAACTTGAACTTATAATTGGCGCATAGGCACAATCTTACAGTGTGATCTAGATTGAATACAACTTAACCTATGAACTATTTGCAGACAAGTTCTTACATCTTTAAGACTTAACAAGTTTTATACTTGTTCGAATATTGTAACAGCTTCGTAAATAATCAGAAAAAAGTAAGCTTAGATTACGAGCTGTAATCTTTCAAGAGAAATGAATTTTATTGATCACAATAATAGAAAAATTACAATGCTTGAAAGAAATACAAATACATACTGCAATTGATAAGCCTACAGAAGAAAAACAGAATACAGCAAAAATGCAGACAGACTAAATCCTATACTGAGAATGCCTGCAAGGTCTCTTGTCAGGATCATTTTGGATCCATTTCCACCAATTGACTAGTGATACCTCGATCCTGGTAGATAGCTCTTCCTTCAGCGGATTGGTCGAAACCAAGTATCCAGTCATCAGGGTGGGTGAGCCGATCACCTTTTTGGTGCCTTGATTTCATCAGCATTTACAATGGAAGCTTTCCTTCCGCTAACAGCCTCGAGAACTCATTCGCGGCATCGTAGCGTCAACTGCTGAACAGGTATATTCCTGCATGAGCGTATACATGTATCTCATCAATCGACTTTTCTTCCAGCTTCTTCAATTCATCACCAAGGTCATTCGGCCTGTAGCTTAATCTCTGGGCTTTCGCACGTTGTTCTTCCAGGGATGCTAGGGTCTTGGAACTTGACGAGAACCAGATACCCCGTATCCTCTTGTGGGCGAGGTCGACGGCCTATCGCAGCAGCGACACTCTCTTCCAAAGGCAGATCAATATCTCTTTCTCTTTTCATCCTCCATTGCCGGCCGGCCTCTCTGGCTTCTTCCCCCTTTTTGGCATCATCAAGATCTATGACCTTAGAATTAATTGCCTCAAGGATTTTCATTGCATTGTCCTGTTTGGTCTCCAGAGAATTGATTCTATCTACCAAAGTTCCTAGGACCAGCGACATACTGTCTATCTTGTGATCGTGGTCTGTCAGTTTGGTACCGATTTATTTAAGGGCAAAGAACTGCCTTGGCTTCGCTATCCCGAGCTTCTCCGCTCTTGCCTCAGATTTTCTCGTGCTATTTCGCTGAGTTAGCGCTGCCATACAACAGAGGCATCAATCGGAATGCTTCCTCAACGTCATTAATAGCGGACTTCAATTTTAGGAGCTCATCCTGGGCTGTCTCTCGCATCCAATCAAGTTCCTTACCAACATCATACAGGCTTTCACCACGCCTGCAGGCCTCTGCGTGGAGAGACAGGTGCGTGACTTTGAATCCTCTAATTCATTAAGTTGACGGAGAACCACATTGTGATGAGGGCATCGTGGTTTGTCATCCGGCAAGAAACCGTCATCTAACCACATTCGAGCTCACAGAGATGGGAGATGTAGGGGCATCTTGAGTTGGAACGCCGAGGGTGCCGTTGGTTCGGCCTCGCGATAAGGGGGACTCATTCCTCTCGCTTGGAATGATCATCGAAATTGGAAGTACAGAGGGACTCAATCCTCCTACCGACTCCCACCTTCCGCTTGCTCCTAAGAGGGAGTGATTCCTCTTAGAGGATGGTGCAGCTTCTTCTTTATGATCCGAGACAGTCGGGCCGCCTGCTCAGAACTGCTTGTCAGACAGAGGGACTGAATCCTCTTGTATGTCTTGACCAGCTTCCTGTTGAGGGGTAGGGGACTGATGTCTTTCGGAGGTCCCCTGACCCTATTGGTCTTGCATTCGAGCCATTTCTCCTTCCCTCGCCTCTTCGCGGCTGATCCTTAGACCGACCTGTAGAGCATCGTCATTGGCGTCTGATTTGGGGTCGGACTTGTCGCTGTCAAAAGGATCTTTGTCATCTGAGTGAGACTTTCCTTTCAATCGAGCCTTCTCTTTTGTCAGGTAGTTATTTGAAATCAGTTCACGGCAAAATTTATTCTCTCATTGAATCAAGATTTTGATATTGTGGGTGTCCACGACCTCCAGAATGAAACATTCTTAGGGTCACTCGAGATAGGCATACGCCTGGACATCTACAGTGACCGTTGTAGCCACTGTAGCCTTATCCTTAGAAGCTTTCTTTAGCTTCTTCTTCACATTCTTTGTAGCATGTGGTGATTTGCTATCGGAGATATTTCTTCCTTTTCTTCTTCTCTTCACTCGTAGCCTTGGCATTGACGTCCCTAGGGTCACTCGAGATAGGCATACGCCTGGGATGAGGCCTGCTAACAATCAGTCTGTCCTTGTTGTAGACAGTGGGCTTGGTCCCATCTATAAATTTTCCTGTGCCAATCTTCTTGGCATCACGATACTGCAGCACACCACAACGAGTGAGAAAGTAAATGAGGATGATGTCAAGCGATTTTTTCTGAGTTCCCAACCTAGCGGCCTCTTCCTGTATCCTTTCCAATACAATCTGGCACCAATTCACCCTTTCGACGGACATGATGGCTACCATCATCCGAAAGCGAAGGTTCATGCACATTTCGAACGATCCAGTCCGGTTCTCAATAACTCGACAGCAAAAAACGTGGAGATAAACGTACGGAAGGCAAAACTTCTTCTTGTGGCATGATGGGTGGACGTTTTTATCCGAACCGTCGCCTATGAACAGCTTCAAGAGGTTGCACAGTTCTTCCGACCCTAAGGTCTCAAGTTCCTCCATTTTCAGGCCATCAGAAGACAGCCTGAACAAATTTTCCAGAAGTTCCTGGTTCACAGAGATTTTGATTCCTTGAACGGTAGCAGTGATGTCAGAAACATCTCCTCCTCTTTTCAGAGAAAAGAACTTGATAGAGGCACCTAGATAGAATTCTTCAACAATACGCTCATGTACAAATCGGCATATGGCTTCCAAGGCGGTACAAGCCTTGTTGTTTGATTCTGGACACAACCAGCCCATCCCATCGACATCATCAGGGCCAAGCAGGTGAACTCTTTCCATGACGACAGATCTAGCGAAGATACGCACGTCAATGATTGATTCCTTCTTCTCCAGGTACAGAGAGGAAGTCTGTGAAGTTGCCATTTGATTTGCATAAAAAGGTTTGAAGAAACAAAGAAATGCAGTAACTTTGCAGAAAGTTTGTAGGCTGTTTGCTCTTGACTCCTTTAATATTGCAGAAAGCATAAAGAGTCAAAGGAAGCAAGATACAGTCCTTTTTTATTGTGCAGGGAAGATTAGGTTACATACAGTGAACGGTCAGATTTAAGGAATGGGAACCGTCTTTTAAAATAACGAACAAGATGAACTTAGAGTAACTTGTACGTCTTATCCATCTGTTTTGAAATGATAACTGGTCCCACTTCTCGATACTCATATTTCCTCATTGCACGAAACGACGGTTTTGAATCATTAATATTGCGGTGTTAGAGGTAATAAAGTCCAGATGTCGGTTAAAGCATTAAATTTGAATTTTAAAACAGGGCACGTGGACTAAAAATGTTTTCAAGATTTAATAGAATAATACTATAATGTTAATCGACGCCTCACAGTGTATGTGTTGTATCCGCGAATAATACAGCTTCTCCCTTAAAAGGTACATACATGATTCAATTCTTACATCAATATTCGATTAATACCGTATTCATGGGTCGATCGTATTCCCTCTTAATTAATGCACACGCCACCTATTAAGGTTTTGTACCTTTTTCTACAAGAAGATTAACGCTCAGAGTGTATAATTAATTAACGTGGATACCGTATTCTCGCTCTTGCAAGATTCCCCTCAATTGATGAGTAAAAGCGTAAAACTTACAGGAGTCGACAGTAGATTCCCAATTCTTGTCGAAGCATACAAAATCTGTCAGGCCGAGAGGTTTTGTAAAGAAGTCTGATAATCAATATCTGTATGAATCTTCTCGATCCGAACATCCTTATTCTCAACATGATTCCCGATGAAGTGATGCTTCATATCAATATGCTTAGTTCGCGAGTGCAATACAGATTGTGCGTTATTGCACTGCACTCATGCTATCGCACATTATCGGTGTTTCTCTGCACGATTCCATAATCTTGTAGCCGCTGCTGCATCCATAGAATCAGATACAAAGAACTTCCAGCGGCATAGTACTCTAACTCAGATGTAGAAAGCGAGTTGACCAATTGTTTTTTACTGAACCATGACACAAGTCTAGGTCCAAGAAAGTGATAAGTGCCACTTGTACTCTTCCTATCCAACTTACAGCCACCGAGATCCGAGTCGCTGTAGCCAACCAAATCGAATCCCCTTCCTTAGGTGTAACACCCCCCAAGATATTCGAGGTATATTACAGTGCCGTGAATCCCTATATGGGACCCACCAGGCTGAACAGCATCATACTCATCGACTCACATAAACGACAGGACAATACCATGTCATAAAGACGCAAAACAGAACAATCCACCCGGTTCAACCGGTCAATATAACATCATCATCCAACACAACATAATAAGCAACAATACAATCCAAACGAACAAGACCCCTTTAGGTACTCGAGTACAACTATTAGTTCAAAACCACAAAAGACAAAAAGGTAAAATACACCAAAACGTCACTCGTGCACAATCATCACGCACGGCCATCATCCGTATCGTCCAGCCCATTGCCTCGATGATCCCGACCAAATTCATAAACGAATTTCCCTAAACGGGTCCCCAGAGGGGTTAGCAATTACGCTAGTACAAGTAACTGATGAACGACTTACATCTTACACATATATTAATGCATGCAATTCAAGAAAACATAGTTCCAAAATACTCATTTCCTAAATGCCAATGATCAAACCACATTTGTAAAATGCACCACAATTAACCGCTGACCCACAGCCTTCGGATCACTGCCGAGACCCCGTCTGATCTAACCCACAGTGGTTAAAAGCAAGCTCGCGGTCCCACAGCTTCGTGGAACCCTACCGAGACCCCGTCGAGTCTAACCCGCAGTGAGCATACACACACACACAATTTCTCATACAAAACTACTATGTCAAGATCGTAAGTTCACAAGGGTACTTGCCTCGATTAAATAGACGATGACACGAACGGAACGGAAGGATCAAGCACAACCACGAGGAACCGACGAGAATGAACCTAACGATTCGAATAGCACAATGACAACCACTTCTAAACGATTATGGAAATGGAATACACCCGGAAACCCGCCTACGATTCATGTATATTCATACAAAAATAACAACGAGGGAGGACCACAACCAAACCCTCTCGAATCCATAAAAATCCACAAAATATCCATGAATCCGTAGGAAAACTAACGATACTAACAATATTAATCGTATACATCATGAATCCACCAACGAAACGGAACTAATCGGAAGAAAATCCCAAAACCCCCAAATTAATCGAAATAGGGTTTTAGAACATTACCTCTCGAGATTCAAGACCTAAGATCCGTAGAACACGCGTTAGATTGATTATCCGAGCCTCACAACCGAAAAGAAATGATGAAAATCGACACCCGGATGAAGAACTCTCCTCTATATCCTCTCTCTCGCGATGCAAGGAAAAATGGGGAAGGAGACGACCGATCTCGCCTAATAAGGACGAGTCCGCGCAATTACCGCTTCAGGTGCCGCGGCACCGAAGTGTGCCGCGGCACAGCCGAAAACTTACTCCTGTGTTTTAGATTGTGCCGCAAACTCGCGCAGCCGCCGCGGCACATACTGGGTTTTGGTCGCGAAGACACATGAGTGTGCCGCGGCACGGACAGTGTGCGCGGCACTGCTCGCGCCGCCGCGC
Source organism: Orobanche coerulescens (assembly GCA_033398695.1). Taxonomy (NCBI): domain Eukaryota; kingdom Viridiplantae; phylum Streptophyta; class Magnoliopsida; order Lamiales; family Orobanchaceae; genus Orobanche; species Orobanche coerulescens. The sequence continues at coordinate 88,555 of JAWKAU010000227.1, forward strand.
ACGGATGGGTGTGCCGCGGCACACGCATGATTGCCCGACCAACATTTGGAGAAATTTGTGTGCCGCGGCGCACGCACCTCAGGCCGCGCCCACACCCCCTTTGGGTCCCAAAATGATAAAAATGATTCTAAAGAGAATAAAACGATAGAATCAATATTTCGGGACTAATAACACGAATGGATCCACGCAACCCAAACGGCGGTTACGCACAACAATAACAAGAATATAGTTCAACAAATTTGACAGAAGGACACGCCTAAAAGTACACGAGGGTCACTACGATCGAGAAATACACCAAAACGAAAATACAAGGGAAAGAAAATACGGATATTACATTCTACCCTCTAAAAATAAGTTTCGTCCGAAACTTAAGAAACAAACAACTCCGGTACCTAGCACGCATGCTATCCTCTGCTTCCCAAGTTGCTTCCTCGACACCATGTCTCGACCACCGCACCTTGACCAAAGGTATGGTCTTATGCCTCAATCGCTTCTCACGATGTTCCAAAATCTTCAAAGGACGCTCCTCAAAAGTAATATCTTCAAGAATATCAATCTCGCCATAATCGATGACGTGACTAGATCCGGACATATTTCTCAATCGGGAAATATGGAAAACGCTATGAACATGACTCAAGGCCGAGGTAACGCCAAACGGTACGCCAATTCACCGACTCGCCGAGAACCTCAAAGTGGTCCAATAAATCTCGCTCACTTTCCTTTCTTCCCGAAACGAAACTCCTTTCGTCGGCGACACCTTTAGCAAAACGTGGTCTCCTACCTCGAATTCCAAAGGTCGACGACGACGCAGATACGACTCGCCGACTGGCGCCAACATCCGCTCGAATTAACTCTATCTTCCGCCTCGTCTCTAAAATGACATCCGGCTTGGCCCCGACCAAATCGGACGCCTCATTCCAACAAATCGGTGATCGACATCGCCGCCCGTAGTGCCTCATACGGTGCCATCCGACCGACGCGTGCCAACCGTTGTTGTACGTGAATTCAATCGCCGCAAATGTTCCTCCCAACCACTACTCCAATCGAGAGCACAGCACGCAACAAGTCCTCGAACGTCTGGATAGTGCGCCCGATTGTCCATCCGATCGGGATGGAAAGAGGTACTCAAATGTAAACGGTACCTAACGCCTTATGCACCGCCCGCTAAGTGCGATACAAAACGGCCGCCACGATCCGAAACAATAGACTTCGGTACCGTGAAGTCTCACACCGCACGATAAACACACGAAGCACTTCTCCGGCCCCAAGTGTCCTTGATGCCCGTAAAATGTGCCGACTTGGTCGACGATCGACAATCACCCACACCATATTCATGCCCGACCTCGATCTCGGCACTGTAATGAAATCCATCGATATATCTTCCCATTTCCATTCGAACGGAAGTGATCGCAATAACTCAATGGTCCGATGCTCGATTTTGACTCGCCGACAAGTCAAACATCTCGCTACAAACCGTGCGACCTCATCCTTCATATCATTCCACCGTAAATTCCTTCTTAAGTCCTTGTACATCTTACTCGAACCAGATAAACGGAGTAAGGTGTAGCATGGGCCTCCCGCAAAATACTGCCTCAACTCGAGTCATTCGCACACAAAGCCGACTGAATCTCAAAACACCATCCTCAGAATCACAAATCCAGAGACTTTCCTTTAAGAACGTTCTCTCGGATTTGAGTAATCATCGGATCCTCTAATCAAGCCACTTAATTTCATCGATCAAAGACGCACGAAACCTCCAGCACGGTTGCCCGACGGCTCCGTGCAACAAAACTTCAACATCTAACTCGATTAACGATCGCCAAGCTCGAATCGAGACGTAAGGATCTCAAGCGATCGCAATGCAATCGCTTTTCCGACTCAAGGCGCCGGCCACGACGTCGCCTTGCCCGATGATAAAGGATTTCGAGGTCATAATCCTTAATCAACTCCAACCACCTCCTCCGCCTCATATTCAATTCCCAACGAGTAAATATGTATTTGACTTTTATGATCGGTAAAAATCGACATGCAGAGCCGAAAAGATAATGACGCCAAATCTTGAGCGCAAAACGATCGCCGCTAACTCCAAATCATGAGTAGATAGTTAAGCTCATACGGCCTCAACTGCCTCGACGCAAAGGCAATGGTCTTGTCGTGCCGCATTAATACGCACCCAAGACCCCGACCAAGCATCGCTATAAACGGCAAAACCCTCGTTGCCACATGGCAACGCCAAAACCGGTCAAGTCAAACGCTTCTTCAAATCCTCAAAACTCGATCGCTTCTCGTCATTCCGCATTTAACCTCTCGGATTGAGCAATCGCGTAAGTGGCCGAGCCGCCGAGAAACTCCTCGACGAACCTACTGAGTAGCCACTAAACCCAAGAAACTACGGAGCTCCTTCACATTCTTGGGCGGTGCCCAATCCAACACGGCCTCAATCTTCTCATGATCCACACGAACCCCCTACCAAATCACGTGACCTAAAAACATCACTTCCTTCAAATAACTCACATTTCGAGAACTTTGCATAGAGTTGCTCGGTCCTCAAAATGTTTAATACTACCCGCAAATGATGGGCATGCTCTTCCTCATTCTTCGAATAAATAAGAATATCGCCGATGAAGACGACTACACATTTATCCAAATACTCGTTAAATACTTTGTTCATCAATCGCATGAACACCGCCGCGCATTAGTTAACCCGAAAGGCATAACTACAAACTCATAATGTCCGTATCTTGTCCGAAAAGTCGTCTTCGCACATCGACTCTCTCACCCGAGCCGATAGTATCCCGATTTCGTATCAATCTTCGAGAATACCGCAGCCTCCCCGCAATCGGTCGAATAAGTCGCCAATTCTCGCAAAGGATACTTGTTCTTGATGGTCACCTTGTTTAGTTCGCGATAGTCGATACACAAACGTAGTGAACCATCCTTCTTCCGCACAAACAGACCCTGCACCCAAGGCGAGGCGCTGGTCGAACATACCCCGACTCAAGAAGCTTACTCAATCGCTTCTTCAACTCGGACATCTCTCAAGGTGCCATGCGATAGGGCGCTAAATAGGAGCCGCACCCGGCTCTAACTCTATAGCGAACTCGACCTCGCTCCGTGGCAATCCCGCAACTCGTCAGAAAACATCAGAAATTCATTAACGATCGGAATCAAGAAAGCTCGACTCCACCACTCTCCGCCTTCAAGGCGTAACACCAATAACCTGCACCCTTTCGCAGAGTCTCATCGCCTTCAAGGCGTTAATAACGACTGCTCCCCCTCTTTCGCCCGGCGAAAGAGTGCTCGGTGCCATCATCGGCTAACATGGTGATGATTCTCGTGCGGTAGTTCATGATTGCACCATGCGGCTCGAGCCAATCATCCTCGAGAATCAAATCCTCACCCTCAATATCCACAACAATAAGATTAGAGGGCCAAGTCCTCTCGCAAATAAGTACACAACAGTCTCGAACCTCCTGATCACCAACGATCCTATCACCGCTAGGAAGCTTAACGATGAAGGGTTCACAAGGCATCAAACAGTCGAGACTCAAACGGCGTACACAATCCAAAGATATGAACGAATGCGTAGCACCGGAATCGAAAAGCACACTGACAGGATGAGAAAGAATATAAACGGTACTGCCGCCACCAGAGCCGCCGGATCATCGGCTTTCCGCATCTCATAGACACGCGGTGGGCGAGCTAACACCGAAGCTCCTCTTGAGGGTCGACTCCGACCTCTTCCCCGACTAGCACTCACGGAGATTGAGGAGCAAACGACTCGATTCACACTTGGTTCCTAGCGCTGAATGGAAGCCCGGCACCAAGGATTTTCTCCTCTCAAGACAGAAGTAGCTTTGTGACCCGACCGCCACACCGATTACACGTCAAAGAAAGGGTTCGACAAACACGACCGATGTGGCCCCGCCGCCACGCTTAAAGCATTTCACCTCTCGAGAAGGGGCACCGCAGCCCTACTGGGAAACCCAGAGATCGAGATGGGCCACCACCACGGAAAAGTTAGCAGACCAAATTTCTCGACTCCACTTTGTGGCCCGAAAATTCCTGGCTGACTCGCTTACTCTCGCGAGCCGCCTCACTCGCCGTCACTGCATATATCGTAAGCAAGGGCCCCGCTCGTAATCTTTCAATGTAGTGCATACAAGCCCCGACATATAGTCCCGAATCGCAACTTCATCCGTCTGAGAAATGGAAAATTTTGTCGCCTTCCTCGACAACTCGGGTCTTCACATAACCCAACTCCTTATTAAAATCAAGAATAGCTTGAGATACTGGGATATCCCGCGGCTGAGCATCATAAAAGCATGTACCCGAGCCTCGTCTGATCGCCACGGCAATATTCACCTCCATCAACTCTTGAAACTCACCACGAAGCAAAGATGGTCTTTGGGCCCAACGACCTCCCACCAATCCGTAGCGCCCCTGAGAAAGTATTGAGCAATAGGACTCTACGCTCCTGACGCTTAGTGGCAACGAAGACCTTAGATATCTCCTTAATCCACCCTTCCTACCCAATCGGGTCCGAAGCTCCCAAAACCGAGGAGGATGCATCTTGATAACATCTTGGAGCCAACGGTCCGCTCCGCCCGATTAGCATGGGCGATCCGGGCTCAACCGCCCGAGCTATTGCCGCCATTTGGTTCACCATTTGTCGCATAACGGCCGCAATACCAAGGTCGGCACGCTCCGAGAAGAAGCATGGCTATGACGGCCGCCGACGCTGCCCGGCTCAAGATCGTGACGTGGCCGCCCACCGGCCGCCACGCCCCCTGGCCGCCCACGACCACGACTGCGACCACGACCTCTTCCAAGATCCATACTGAGTTAAATAAGTAGCAAAAGCCACACGAGGATCGCACAATAAAAGAACAATCACAAGTCGAGAATCAAGGGTACGATACAAGGAATTAATGAACAGAGGAAGGAAAACTTACTGACACCGGTAGTACTTTAATCATGGCAAATATGACGATGATGTGCAAAACAAAACACCACAAGACCCAATAAACCGACAAGCCTAGGTATCCATAACCTAGTGCTCGATACCATTTTCTGTAACACCCCCAAGATATTCGAGGTATATTACAAAGGCCGTGAATCCCTATATGGGACCCACCAGCCGAAAGATCATACTCATCGACTCACATAAACGACAGACAATACCATGTCATAAAGACGCAAAATGTAACAATCCACCCGGCTCAACCTGGCCAATATAACATCATCATCCAACACAACATAATAAGCAACAATACAATCCAAACGAACAAGACCCCTTTAGGTACTCGAGTACAACTATTAGTTCAAAACCACAAAAGACAAAAAGGTAAAAGACACCAAAACGCCACTGTGCACAATCATCACGCACGGCCATCATCCGTGTCGTCAATACCGCTTGCCTCGATGATCCCGACCAAATTCATAAAACGAATTTCCCAACGGGTCCCCAGAGGGGTTAGCAATTACGCTAGTACAAGTAACTGATGAACGACTTACATCTTACACATATAGTAATGCATGCAATTCAAGAAAACATAGTTCCAAAATACTCATTTCCTAAATGCCAATGATCAAACCACATTTGTAAAAATGCACCACAATTAACCGCGGACCCACGCCTTCGCGGATCCTCGCCGAGACCCGTCTGATCTAACCCACAAGGTTAAAAGCAAGCTCGCGGTCCCACACTTCGTGGAACCCTACCGAGACCCGCCGAGTCTAACCCGCAGTGAGCATACACACACACAATTTCTCATACAAAACTACTATGTCAAGATCGTAAGTTCATAAGGGTACTTGCCTCGATTAAATAGACGATGACACGAACGGAACTAAGGATCAAGCACAACCACGAGGAACCGACGAGAATGAACCTAACGATTCGAATAGACAATCACAACCACTTCTAAACGATTATGGAAATGGAATACACCCTAAACCCGCCTACGATTCATGTATATTCATACAAAAATAACAACGAGGGCGGACCACAACCAAACCCTCTCGAATCCATAAAAATCCACAAAATATCCATGAATCCGTAGGAAAACTAACGATACTAACAATATTAATCGTATACATCATGAATCCACCAACGAAACGGAACTAATCTAAGAAAATCCCAAACCCCCAAATTAATCGAAATAGGTTTTAGAACATTACCTTGGAGATTCAAGAACTAAGATCCGTAGAACACGCGTTAGATTGATTATCCGAGCCTCACAACCGAAAAGAAATGATGAAAATCGACCCTGATGAAGAACTCTCCCCTCTATATCCTCTCTCTCGCGATGCAGTGGAAAAATGGGGAAGGAGACGACCGATCTCGCCTAATAAGGACGAGTCTGCGCAATTACCGCTTCGTGTGCCGCGCACGGTGTGCCGCGCAGTGCCGAAAACTTACTCCTGTGTTTTAGATTGTGCCGCGGCAAGATACCGCGTGTGCCGCGCACACTGCAGACACTGGGTTTTGGTCGCGAAGACACGAGTGTGCCGCGGCACGACAGTGTGTGCCGCGGCATCGCTCGCGCCGTGCCGCGGCACCGGATGGGTGTGCCGCGGCACACGCATGACGCCCGACCAACATTTGGAGAAATTTGTGTGCCACGGCGCACGCACCTTGTGCCGCGGCCCACACCCCCTTTTGGGTCCCAAAATGATAAAAATGATCCGGAAAGAGAATAAAACGATAGGAATCAATATTTGGGGACTAATAACACAAAATGGATCCACGACAACCCCGAAACGGCGGTTACGCACAACAATAACAAGAATATAGTTCAACAGTTTGACAGGAAGGACACGCTGAAAAGTACACGAGGGTCACTACGATCGAGAAATACACCAAAAACGAAAATACAAGGGAAAGAAAAATACGGATATTACATTAGGATACCATAATCCTGCGTCAATTGTTCCTTTCACGTACTTAAGGATTCGTTTGGCTGTTGTGAAGTGTGATTCTTTAGGTGCTACTTGATACCGAACACACACTCCTATAGCAAACTGGATATCGGGTCTGCTAGCTGTTAGGTACTGGAGTGAGCTAATAAGCTTCATGTAGAGTGATTGATCGACCGGATTTCTAGCTTCGTCAGCACTAATTTGCATAGAAGTACTCATGGGGGTTGGCCCGCGCAACTGACGACAGCGATGCAGAAGACTAGATAATTGATTCTTCTCATGAAGAACTTCTTGATGCTTTTGAATCTTTAAATAACGAGTATGAAAAGGTTTGAAATATTAATAAAGATTTGAAAAAGAAAATAAAGTTTCTTGAAAACGAAAATTTAAAATTATTGAATAAAGGCAAAGATGTGTCTATTGATCATACTAATTGCTTGGAAACCGATAGAATTCTGAGAGATGATTTACACAAAACTCAGAAAGAACTAAAGCTTTACGTTAGAAAATTCTCGTGTGGTAATGACAAATTTGAACAACTCTTATTTGGTCAAAAATTCTCTCTTTCAAAACAAGGACTCGTGTATAATGCATTTCCAATTAAAAGGTCCTAAGATATTACGACGAATGATTCAAATAATTTAAAAACGGGAATTTCATCATGTCCAAAATGTTTAATACCAGGACATATCGAAACCTTTTGTAGAAGTTCCGCATTTAACTATAAAAGTCAAACAAATTTGGGTGCCTAAAGGGACCATTGTTTCAAATCAAGTTTTTACGTCTAACTCTACAGGACCCAAATTAGCTTGGGTAACTATAAAACGGAAGAAAAATTTCTTTGTAGGTACAAACAAGGACAACAACATTATCAAATAAATGGCATGTTGACAGTGGATGTTCAAACCACATGAGTGGGAACGAGCATCTTTTCACAGAGCTGAAAAAGGAAGATCGAGGTTGTGTCACCTTTGGTGATAATAAAAAGGGCAAAATCAAAGGAATAGGCAAGGTAGGTAAGAAACCTTTACCAACTATAGAAAATGTTCTTTTTGTTGATGGCCTTTGTCAAATCTTCTCAGTGTTTCCCAATTATGTGATACTGGTCTCAAATTAATTTTTGAAATTACACATTGCACGGCAATGAAAAAAGACCAAATTGTTTTTATTGGTTTACGTTATGGAAATATTTATATTGTTGATCATCAAGACGAATCATATTTTAATGAAAAGTGCTTAATTTCCTATGATGAAAATGCTTTTATTTGATACCGTAAATTGGGTCATGCCTCTTTACCTCTTATTTCGAAATTAGCTAAAAATGATATTGTTCGTGGTCTACCATAACTTAACTTTAAAAGACCATATTTGTGAAGCCCGCATGAAAGGTAAATATTCTATGTGCTCGTTTAAACCCAAAACGGAAACCTCTACTAGCCTTATTCTTGAAAAAAATCATATCAATTTAAATTGACCATCTAGGCATGCTAGCTTGAGTTGTAATCTTTATACATTGGTGCTTGTTGATGATTTTTCAAGATTTACTTGGGTAAAATTCTTAGAAAATAAAAGTGATGCTTTTAATGAGTTTGTTAAGTGGTGTAAGGTTACCTAGAAAGAAACAGAATTACCAATTATCGCCATCAGATCCGATCACGGTGGAGAATTTGATTCTAATGATTTTGAAGATTGGTGCGATAAATATGGTATTGGGCACAACTTTTTGGCACCTCGTACACCTTAACAAAATGGAGTTTTCGAGAAGAATAATTGTTCTTTAAAAGAAATGAGCCGAACAATACTCAAGTGAATACTGCTACCAAAATATTTCTGGGCCGAAGTTGTTAACACCGCCTGTTATGTTATTAATCGAGTCCATCTTCGGAGAAACAAGATGATGACTCCATATGAGATATTCAAAGGTAAAAAGCCCAATTTATCTTACTTTAATCCGTTTGGTTGTAAAGTCTTTATTCATAATAATGGTAAAGATAATCTGGGAAAATTTGATTCATATTGGTATATTCCTTGGATATTCTACTAATAGTAAAGCTTATCGTGTTTTTAATTGTAGAAGAGGCTCAATAGAAGAGTCGATTCATATCAAATTCGATGATACAGTTTTACCCCCGAGAAAGGTTGTTTTTGATGATGATGCAGGTATGGTCCCAGCTAATGAAGTGTCAAGCATCAAGGAATTGGAAATGCTTGACTTAAGATCGGACAAACATGAGGATAATCCTTTCAACCTCCCTAAAGAATGGGTTAATGTGAAAGTTCATCCTATGGAGCAAATTCTTGGGAAAATCGATGATGGTGTGCGAACAAGGAGAAATGTGAATAATCGCCTAAACAATATCGCATTCATTTCTCTTATGGAACCAAAGAACATCGACGAAGCTATAAATGACGAAAATCGGGTTGTTGCTATGTAAGAGGAGCTCAATCAATTCGAGAGAAACAAAGTATGGGAATTGGTTCCCGCACCGTGGACAAAACAATCATCTAACAAAATGGGTTCACAAAATAAAAACAGACGATAATCATCTCCCAAGAAAGAATAAATCAAGATTGGTTGCTCAAGGATACAATCAAGAGGAAGGGTTGGATTATGAAGAAACATTCGCTCCCGTTGTTCTCTTGAGGCTATTCGCCTTCGTGTGCCTTTGCTTCCTACAAGAAGATCAAACTCCATCAAATGGATCTAAAAGCGCGTTTCTAAACAGTGTCATCCAGGAGGAAGTGTATGTCAAGCAACCACCGGGATTTGAAGACTATGATCATCCAGATCATGTATACAAGCTTCATAAAGCTCTCAATGTATTAAAACAAGCTCCGAGAGCATGGTATGAACGTCTAAGATCTTTTCTTATTTCTAATGGGTATAAAAGAGGTAATGTTGATAATACCCTATTTATCAAAAACTATGTGATAATATGCTTATATGTCTGTTTTATGTCGATTTATATTGTTTTTGGTGCAACTAATCTAATCTCCGTCCCTGGAATTTTCAAATCTTATGAAGGAGAATTCAAATGAGTATGATGGGATAGTTAAAATACTTTATCGGACTCCAAACTAAGCAACTCAAAGACGGAATATTCATTCACCAATCCAAGTACGTCACTCAGCTTCTAAAGAAATTTGAGATGAAAGGATGCAAAGAAATTTATACTCCTGTGTCTTCCACTCTTAAACTCGACAAAGATGAGAAAGGTAAGCTAGATTGGTCTCGATTTGTGATTCATCATCCTCATCATCATCGCTCCATGTAGCAACATAGACTTCTTTCTTTTGAATTTCTCATGAGGTGGTTTTGACGAACTCATAAAGCAATAAAGACGACAAGCTTTAGCAAAGTGCCCTGAACACCGCACCTTCGACAAGTATTGTCGAACTTTTTACTTTGCGGGAAGTGAATCTTTTCGATTCATCCCTGGGTTCTTGTTTGATATCTCTCTGGCGCCTTTGTAGGAGATATTTGAACTTTTTTATATTTTTGGCATAGAAAGCCGTTTCTTCATCCTCGCCCTCGATTGGTTCATCTTCTGGATCACTATCCTCTTTCGCCTTGAAAGCGATCAGCCTTTCTCTTTCTTTGGGCTTTGATTTCGAATTCCGAGATTTAATGACAATCTCATAATTGATAAGGGATCCAATAAGAGCACTGAATTCCATCGTGTTTAGATCTCTCGACTTCATAATAGCCGTAACTGTTGAATCACATTCTCTCGGTAGTGATCGTAGGATTTTCTTAGCTTTATCACTACTTGAGATAGGTTTGCCAAACGAGGCTAGCCCATTTGTAATAGCCGAGAAACGGTCAAGCATAGCAGTAATGCTTTCTTCTTCTTTTATAGTGAAAGTCCATAATCGTGAATGAGCATATTAATTTTCGTTTCTTTGACTTGACTGCACCTTCGTGAGTAATCTCGAGCATCTTCCAAATTTCTTTGGCCATTTCACGTAGATTCTGTTGTGATCTTCAGATTAAGAGCACAAGAAAGCACCAGTAGCTTTACTATTGAAATGATCATTCTTCCAATCGCTCTCATCGTACTCTTCAAAAATTATGAGTGAGCCATCACCTTGGAATAGTAGGTCCAAGAGCAATGACCTTCCAAATTTCGATATCGTGGGCTCGGATGAAGATAGACATTTTCTTCTTCCACGTCATGAAATTTGAACCATCGAAGAAGGGAGGGCGATTAAGAGCGTTACTTTCAAGCGAAGAATAGATGTAGGCCATATCCGGATCTTTCTCTAGCGGGTGTTAGACCGTGAAAAGAGACCTCTCCGATACCAATTGTTGGATTGGTACCGCCACTAGAAGGGGGTTGAATAGTGTGGAGTAGAGTTTTGAACTCTTTTTGTGCGAAAGCTATTAATCGGGTTAATAAAAGCACTAAAAGAAAGAACACCCGAAATTGTTCGAGAGGTTCACTATAAACCATCACGTCCCTACCTAGTGTTATCGATCAGACTTTTCTAAAACTTTGAATGCGCTTCTAGTTTAGTGCCAACTCTTACAATAGCACTTTCAAGATTAGTGTCGAACTTTACAGCTTCTTGATTTTCGCTCAAGAACAACCTCACTATAATCTCTCTTGTTTTTAAGGATACAAGACAACCTCACAATAACTCAACAAAAGTTGCGAGTAAGGAAACTCAACTTTACAAAAGATAGCTCGCATTGATACAAGAATGTAGATAACGTATAGATAGCATAAATCTTCTCGTATAATAATAATCTTTTCAGAGTATAAAGATAGCTGCTCAGAAATTACTTGTGTACGCTTGTATATTCTTGTGTATCTCCAACACCTTGGATGTCATGTATTTATAGCCTCTTGGAGCCATTTTCCCATTCGAATAGTAGCTATGTTACATACGCTAAGTAACCTATGTTACGTACGTAAGCCATGTAACGTACGTCAAACCTTACGTGTAACGGCCGTAATGTTGCATAAGAAAATGGGCAGACTCCTGACTGAAACCTGTTACGTACGTTATGCATCAACGCATTACGCACGTTATGTTTGGTCTCATATCCGTTGGATCAGATGACTTTATTGCAACGATCGATGACTTACTTTATTGACTCCTTGCAACGGCTGATTTTCGAATATTACGACGTTATACGATATGTATTACGACGTTACCTGTATTCAAAACACTTAATAAGAATGTTAGTGTTACGTACATTATGAATTGTTTATTACGATCGTTGTTACCCAAAATATTATCCGAGATAGTATTGGGAATGATCGAGTAACAAACAAATGCGAGAACACTTCCGTGAGAAAATAAATAACACAAGATTTGCCGGGTTGTTAATCCCGGCTTGAATGCTCTCGCGAGATATTATTAATAAGTATACCGTTGAGTACAAATATTAATGTTAGAATCTATTACAATGAGTGTAAGGACTTCTAGTTATCTAAGCTATTGAGCGTGTAGATTGCCTAAGAACCAAATATGAAGATCTGTGAGTTCTTGCCGCTTGATGTTCTCACAATGTATGAGAATGTATATTTCTCTCGTATTCATGGTGATAATTGCCTGATTTTATGAAGATAATCGCATGATCCTCGACATCGTTGTGAGCCTCCTATTTATAGGAGACAAAGTCATTGACCTCTCCGACGATCGCGGCGACCGCTGCTTATATTATAATAAGATGGCCGATCGTCCCGCCACGTGAGGTCGTTCCCTTAAAGTCTCGAGGCCGCTGTGGCGGCCACAGGCGAGCCAATGGGAAGCCTGCACGCGTCCTGAGTCGATGTCCGGGAGGTCCCACTTTGCACCTTTCGGCGGGCCTGTCGGTAGGCGAGGTAGGTGACAGGCTGGGGTCAAAGGTCCTATCCGTCGGCACCTTTTGTGGATCTTCACGTGGGTCACCGTCTAAGATTCGATCTCCGACGACTTTGACGGATGTTGGATTTATACGTGGCACGAGGCGACCGTCTCTGGTTGGACATCAAAGACGATCGCCAGACACCAAAAGACGATCGCCGTGGGTGCCGACTTCTGGGTGTTTTTCCAGAGTATGTCTTCTAAGGTTGGCTCTCATATCATTATGCCGATCGCCACCGAGGCGTATTAATCACCGCACAACAATTGCCCCCCAGCTCGGCTCGATGTTGAAAACACGGGGTGAGGTGGCACTGTTGGCGATCGCCATTGCTTAGACGATCAGACAATCTAATTTCAAATTTGGACGATCTCGCGCTACCGAGCAATGGGAAATGAAAGCGGCTCACAAACGCTGCAAGGACACGCGTCGCGTTACTATTTAGGAGTCCGACGGTTTGTCGCTTTTGTCGCCGGGCGTGCCCTCGAAAATACGCGACGCTGGATTCGAGGGTCGCATTTAATGTGTCCCCCGACGGTTGCCCTCCAACCCTGGATTTCGCCTATTTGCAAAGAGACCCCTGCTCCCGCCTATAAAAGAGGCTAGGCTACTTCATTTCTACTCTTCACGCACCCTCGCCTTCTTGCCGAGACTCGCAGAAATTTCCAAGCTCCTTGTGCCGATCGTCCTCTTTTCTTTAGGTACGAAACCAATCTTCTTTCTTTCTTTACTTTTTGCGAACATGTCCGGAGGATCCAAAACCTTCGAGACCGGAAGTACCTCCGCCGCCGCCGCTTCACGGGACCGGAGGAGATTCCCGTGGGACTCCATATGGAAACGGCCGCTGAGGCTATTCGTGCGGGATTGCACCCGCAGAACTCGAGGAGATTTTCAACGAGGCCGAAGTGGCGAGATCTCGCGCGACGGCGAGCAAGGGGTTCGCCGGTGGATGAAGATGAACTGGTGCGGTTGTCTTGGGAACGGGACAAAGATTTTCGCCCTACTTACATGGAATTTGCTAAGATTATGGAGGGGATTGCCGGCCCTGTCTGCATTTGATTTCGAAGCTTACTCCGCCGCTCATCCCTACGAACATGTGAAGCGGACGGTGTTTCGGGCCGCCGACCCGTCTCAGTGGACTCTCGGTAAGATTCGGAGTTCGGCGACCCGGAAAGACTTGAGCCGCTAGAGGGCCAAATATCATATTCCTTCTGACGTGTCACTGCACGTGCCCTCCGAGAATGAACGCGTCGACCAGCCTCCCGAGGGTATGGTCGCCATTAATGAAATGACCCTGGCGGCCGGACTACGGTTTCCCTTGCCGTCATTGCCTCGTATCTGCCGGTCGCCTGAATTTGGCGTCTCTCCGCTGACGCCGAACGCCGGCCGCAGACATCGGCACATCGACGTTGTTCGGCGGTCACAGTCGCTTCGTTTGCCTTCTCGCTACCGAGATGAATTATCTTTTTAAGCCGATCGTGCGTATGGATCGACGGCGGCTACCATATCCAAGGTCGCCCGGGTAGGGTGGTCCTCGGGTGCCGAACAAGGCTCGGGGCGACCTGGCAAAGTGGTGCTGGGTCGGCGGTGCATGGAGATCGGCATCGGGCGATAATCCGGAGGAAGAATTGGATATCCCCACCAATTTTCGGGAGAGGAATCCGAGTAAGGGTTTCGACTCTCCCTTTATTTGGATACTCCTTGAACTGATCTAATTTGTCTCTCTTTTTGCAGGATTCCTTGTTCCAGCGATCGGCGATCTCCCCTTCGATTTTTTGATCGTCTGGGAGCGGATTCGCGCATTGCCGGATTCCTACATAGACGTTCACTCAGTCAGCCTCGAACGTCACCGGTTGGGAGCTCGACTGTTTCGCTACCCTCGCCACTTGAAGGTCCCAGGTACGACTTTTTATTCACTCTTTCCTGCGTGACGGTCGTCTCCAAGAGGTTGCAATGTCTAAGTAGGTGTCTAATTTGTTAGAGTTTGTTCTTTGGCAGAAATTCACTTTCCCCATTTCGCCGAGCCACCACAAGAGATCGCCATGTCTAAACCTGGTCTCATCGATCGTCTTCACCTGGGAAAGAAGACGGGTCGCGTTGCTGCGACGTCGTCTCGCCATGCCCCTGTGGTGAGGCCCGCTGCGGTGCCGGTCGCCGAGCTGGAGATTCAAGCGCACCCGCAAGAGGCGGAGGTCGGAGGGGTCCCTGCCGATAGCTGAGGCGGACTTAGCTATCTTGGAGCCGCCGATCGCCGCTCCTCTGCTTCCTCCGCTCCGATGGCGGAGGGGTCCAGTCCTAGGCCCTCGGCGTCGCCTGTGTCATCGGCCGGCTTCTTGAAAAAGTGGCGATCGCTGGCCGAAACTTCTGGCAAGCCATATTTTGGCCGCGATCCCGAATCGGTCAACAGTAAGATCGGGTTGGTCTTTTCGAGTTGGAAAATTTAGTTAGGTATATTCTAACTCCTTTGTCTCTTTTGTTTGTGTTGCGTGGTCCGCCTTGCCGATCCGACGTCTCGCCAATGGTGCCGACTTCCCGGCGAGCAAGTCTCCGCAGAAGTCCTCGACGTCCCTACTTATGTCCGTAAGGCCATCTCCTCTTTGCCCAAGGCTTCGACGACCGATCTTGATGCGATCGCCGTCGGCGATCCGAGATGCCATGCAGCGACCCTTGCCCTGCTCTCCAGACGGCGACGATGGCCGTCAGCCGCAAGGGATTACGAGGGGCGACCCTCTAATGCTCGCCTCCATAGCAACCTCGAGGCCGCCGAGCCAAAACGCTGAATTTGCTAACCGGATCCAGCTATGGAGAAGGAGTA
Source organism: Orobanche coerulescens (assembly GCA_033398695.1). NCBI lineage: Eukaryota > Viridiplantae > Streptophyta > Magnoliopsida > Lamiales > Orobanchaceae > Orobanche > Orobanche coerulescens. The sequence continues at coordinate 104,148 of JAWKAU010000227.1, forward strand.
CATAGCAACGGCTAAACGAGCTAAACAGATAACGATCGGATGAAGCAGAGCCGAGCCGCCCAAGGAAGTGGCCGATCGGCTCCGCAACCAGAGAAGGAGGCTCGCCGGATGCACGTGGCCTCGCAGAGGAGGCGGCCGGGCCAAGGCGACGGTGGATCGGCTCAACCGCGAGCTAGAGGCGGCGAAGGGAAAGCCGGAAAAGGCTAAGGGGGAAACGGCCGCTAAGGTGGTCGAATCGCGTGCCGAGAAGACGACCCGAGCCGAGAGGCAACTAAAGCGATCGAGACCGATCCTTATCTCAATGTGGCACTTGTCGCGAGTTCGCCTATTATGTGGCCTATGCCGACGCCGCCCGAGCCGCCAAAAAGGTAGGGATCGAAATCGGTCCTTTGATGGAGAGCTTTAAGGCCTATGCACTCGAGCACCCCTTACATCCGAGTTTTCCCGCCGATCCTTGACCTCATCGACTTGGGGATCGACTTGAGTTGGTATCCTTTTCCGATAAACTCATTCATCCCGAGGCCGAAGGGGAGCGCATTCCGATCCGCCTCCCGGGGCGAAGACCACCGTGAGGGGCCCTGAGTGACTTTTTTGTTTTCCTTCACTTGTAATTTTTGCTTTCTCTTTGTATTGCCTTCGGGCTTTTGTATTGTATGAACTTCTTGTCAAGAATAAAATACTCCCTTGTTGTATTTGTGTCTTTACATGTACGATCGCCTTTGAATGATTGCATGCGAATTTTTTCAAGTATGTGTATGATTGCTTCCGATGTCTTGTTCATCCGACCGACTGTTTGAATGTTTGAATGTATCGACATGTTTTGGAAATTCTTACTTGTAAATATTGTGGAACAATTCTGATCGTACTGCGTGTGTTTGAACGAAGCCGATCGAGTATGGTTCCTTCTTTCCGATCGCATTTAGGATTAGCTCGCCTCCTTTGCCCCCTTGTTTTTGTTTACTTATTGTAAGTAAGGGAACAAAAATAGTATGTCTGGTGAGCTATCTTCGGTTTTTCCGACTCTGAGGAATCATGCACGGTCGCGGAGTTCGACGGACCGATCTCCACAACTGTGTCTTTGTGTGCGAGGGATATTCCCACGACTCACTTTATTGTGAGGGTCCTCCGTTAGGCTGCGCCCGTCTTGTATTTAAACGAAAGATGGGCGGTCTTGGTCTGGAGGAGTCCTTGCACTGGGCGTCGTCGGTTTTATTCGACTCCACGCCCGTGGCTTGTTAGCTCTGCTTCCACCTCGGCCCGCCATGAAGATGGCGACCCTCGACGGTGTACGTTGAGACGGGGGTAGTGGCACGTCGCATTGTCCGAGTTCACCATGTTAGATGATGAACCTTTGAGGGCGGGCGATCGTGTCCACTGATTAGTTTTGGAGGGCCCTCAGACCACGCCGGCCTCGTATTTAAACGAAGGGCGGTCTTGGCCCAAAGGGACCTTGCATGGCCGAAGCAGTCGGTTCCATCGACTGCCAGGACCATGGCTGCACTCTTCTATCTCGGATCGTCATGTTAGATGGCGACCCTCGACGATGTACGATATGCCTGGTGGAGTGATCGAGAATAGATGGGATAGGAAGAAATCTCATTATATTCCTTGTACATAGGGTAGTAGAAACTGAATACAAAGTTTTCATTGGTAGTACTTCTTCAAATGTACGGCGTTCCAAGGATATTGGTCCGGAGTACCGTCAGGATGTTCAAGTTCGTAGGCTCCCTTAGTTAGCCATTTAGATATCCTAAAGGGGCCTTCCCAGTTCGGACCAAAGACACCTGTGTGGGTTTGGATCTTCTTGAGGACGAGATCGCCCACTTGAAAACGTCTTTCCTTGACCTTCGTATTGAAGAACTTCTCGGATCTCCTTTTGTGGATAGTGTTCTTCATTTCTGAGGTCAGTCGTCGTTCTTCGAGCATATCGAGGTCGATCCGTCGGGCCACATCATTGTCGGTCGTCATCTCTTGTTCGGTTCAATGGCTGAGACGGCGATCTCCGAGGGAATCACCGCCGCTCAAGGCGAGGGCGAATGGGGTTTCGCCGGTTGAATTACGGGTCGCCGCTCGATAAGACCACAAAACGCCCGGAGCTCGCCGCCCATCGACCTTGCGGACTCGAGTCGCGCTTTAACTGTGTTTGAGGATTTTGTTTACGGCTTCTACCGCCCGCTTGTCCGAGGGTGGTAGGGGGCCGAGAACAACCTCTTGATTCCCATTTCTCGCATAATCGCATGACTTCTAAACCGTCAATCGCTTTCGTTGTCGGAGATGATGGCACAGGGCATCGAATCGGCATATGATGTTTTTCCGTATGAACTTGATCACTTGCTCGCCGATCTTGTTGAGCGGTTCGGCTTCACCATTTGGTGAAATAGTCGACCCTACAATGGCAAACTTACACCACTGGCGCTTTCGGCAATGGACCTATAAGGTCGATGCCCCATCAAGCGAGGCCATGGGTCAGACATTGAAGTGAGCTGCTCGGGGGAGAGCTTGATGTTTGGGCCCATTATTTGACACATGTGACACGATCTGGCATAGGCGATCGCATCCTTCTGAAGTGACGGCCAGAAAAAACCTTGCCTGGTTGTTTTATGGATGAGAGCTCGTCCGCCAACATGGTTTCCACAGATCCCGTCATGAATTTCGGCTAAAACGAGCCGACCTTCCTCCGGTGTAATACACTTGAGGAGGGGAAGGCTGGAAGCTCGCTTGTAAATCCGGTCGTCCAATAGGGTGTATCTGGTCGCACGGAGCTGGAGTTGGCGAGCTTTGATACGGTCGTCAGGGACCGTTCCATCCTTTAAGTATTTGATGAACGGAGTCATCCAGTTCTCCTCGGTAACGGCGACTGTGGTAATCAGGTTTCTGTCGATCGCCGGCCTTGCTGATTTTGTAATTTGGATATTAGAGAAGTCGGCTGCCCCATCTGACGACGCTAGCTTAGATAAGGCATCGGCCTGGGAGTTGTGCTCTCTCGGGACTTGTTCGATTAGCACTTCCTCAAATTTCGTGCACATTTCGGCGACCAGCTCTTGGTATTTGACCATCTATTCGCCGCGCTCCTCATATTCTCCTTTAACTTGGTTCAAGACCAAGAGGGGGTCCATGAAGATATGGAGGCGACGAACATCTAGGGCGAGGGCTAGATCGAGCCCGCCTACCAAGGCTTCGTATTCGGCTTCATTGTTGGTCGCATGAAACCCGAAACGCACGGCATTTGTGAAACTTTGGCCGTCGGGGTTAATGAGGACAATCCCTGCCCCTGCTCGCGAGTTGGTCACTGATCCATCTACGTACAGCTTCCAGGCAGGGCGACCGACCTGGGACGGACTGTGAGGGAATGTTAATTCCACCACGAAGTCCGCCAGAGCTTGGCCTTTGATCGCCGTGCGGGGAGCGTAGGTGATACCGTATTGGGCGATCTCCAGTGACCACTTGAGGAGCCGCCCGTTGGTGTCCGGTCGGTGTAGAACCTGCCTTAGAGGGAGAGTCGTCAGAACCTCCACTTGATGTTCGAAGAAGTAGGCCCTTAGCTTGCGAACACTCATGACTAGAGCGTAGGCGATCTTTTCCAATGGTGTATAACGTGTCTCTGCGTCGTGGAGCGCTTGACTAACGTAGTAGATCGGAAAGTGGACTTGTCCCTCCGCCCTCACCAAAACGGTACTCAGTGCGACCTCTGAGGCCGCCAGGTAAAGGAATAGTTTTTCGCCGGGGATCGGCTTTGCCAGGATCTGGGGGTTAGATAGGTACTCCTTGATTTTGGCGAACGCTATTTGACTCTCCTTCGTCCATGTGAACTTCTTGTTCTTTATGGTCGCCGAGCCGAGATATGAAGCGGTTGAGGGCGGCTAAACAACCTGTGAGTCATTGCACTTGCTTGACATTTTGTGGCTCCTGCATGTCGAGGATCACCTGAATCTTGGTGGGGTTCGCCTCGATCCCCCTTCGGCTTACGATGTGCCCCAGGAATTTTCCGGAGCCCACCCTGAAGTTGCATTTCTTGGGGTTCAATTTCATGTTGAACTTCTCGAGGATGTCGAACGTCTCGGCGAGGTCATTGAGGTGGTCTTCCTTCTTGAGGCTTTTGACCACGATGTCGTCAATGTAGACCTCCATGGTTTTGCCGATCTGATTGGCGAACATTCTGTTGACCAGACGCTGGTAGGTTGCCCCCGCATTCTTCAAGCCGAACGGCATTCGGACCCAAAAGTATATGTCCTTCTCCGTGTGGAAATATGTGTGCTTTATGTCTTTCTCCGCCATTGGGATTTGATGGTATCCGGCGAAGGCATCCATGAACGACATCATTTCGCAACCTGCTGTACAATCGACCAAGTGATCAATATGAGGCATCGGAAAGTGATCTTTTGGACATGCCGCGTTGAGGTCGGTGAAGTCGATGCACAACCTCCAGGAGCCACTGCTTTCGACGAGCACTGCGTTGGCGACCCACTGTGGATCGTCTGTAGCTACTCCGATTAGTTTGTTGTTGAGTAGCTTTTTGACCTCTATGTCGAGTGCTGCGTACTTCTCAGGACCGAATTTCCTACGTTTCTGGTGAACGGGCTTCCTTGCTGGGTCGATCTTTAGATAGTGGCAAGCGTGTTCAGGATTTATGCCGACCATATCTTGATGCGACCAGGCAAAGACTCCGATGTTCTTACGTAGTAAATTGATCAGATCCTCCTTTAATTCGAGGTCGACGCTTGTGCCGATCTGTATTTCCCGCTCCGGGCGAGTCGGATCTATCGTTACGCTTTCCAACTCTTCTATGGGGACGGTCGCCTCTCGTTTGGAACGATTTCCGGACTCGATCCTGGGATCGATGTCGAGGCTTGGCTCGAAACCGATCCTTGGCTCGATGTCGTCCGTCAATCGTTGTGAGATGGCGTCCTCTGAGTCGGGTTGGTATGATGTGTTTGGCTCGTCGATCTCCATGGGTTGATCGTCGATCGTCTCGACGTTACAAATAGCATGGAAAGTATTGAAAGAAGTTACGACATAGGAGTAATTCAAACATTTCGTTGCCATTAGTTGATCTCCTTTTACAGTACCGACCGTCCCATCGGCAGTGGGGAATTTGATACAGTAAAAGAAAGACGAGGCGACTGCCTCAAAGGTTTCTAGAAACGGACGACCTAGGAACCCATTATAGATGCTAGGCCTATCTATGATTACAAAATTTAGGTTCCTAGTAATCCTAACCTTGGGATCGTAAAAGCATATTAGCTCGACAGAGAGCTTGATCCTTCCGTAGGCTTGGACTGTGCTATCGCCGAAACCTTGAATCACGGTGTCGAACGGCTTAATGAACTTGGTTAGATTACCGAGCTGGTCAAGAGCGGACTTGAATATGATGTTGCAGAAGCTCCCGTTGTCAACCAGCACGCGGTCGACCATCTTCCCAAGGATACAAGCAGAGATCACCAATGCATCCTCTTTGGGGCATTGTACTCCCTCCCTGTCCTTGTTGGAGAAGGTGATGAGCGCGTCCTTAGAGATGGTCGGCTATGGAGGTACTACGACATGGACCCCGGCGAACGCCCTTAGTTGGGCCTTTCGCTTCCTATTTGACATGGTGGAAACCGGGGAAAGGCCCCCGAGGTTTCCACCTCCTGCTTGAAGCATATTCATCCGACCGCCAGGATTGATCGGAGGGATCGATTCATCAGAATACTCCGGCTCATGCTCGATCCTGGCGACCGGATTGGGAGGGGTCCGGTCGTTTTGTCGGCGCTCGCGCCCTCCGGTCCTCTCTGTCCTAGGTTCTGGCTTGGTGACCAAGTTGTCCAATTTGCCTTCCTCAAACAGTCGCCAGAGTTGTCTGAAGAGGTCGCGGCATTAGCTGGTGTTGTGGCCGGGACTTTTGTGGTAGGCACAAAATTTGCTGCGGTCTAGGTGACCGTTGTCCCTTATCGGCTTTGGTTTGTTGAGCCATTCGCGCCCCTTGATGGCATTAAAGATGTAGGCCGGAGATAGACTGAGGTTGCGGAGGAGGTGAACTTCCACATCCTCGAAGGCTTTGAACTCGCCAGGCGGTTTTGCGATCGCCTTTTTGGGCTTGGCGACCGCCTTCTTCTGGACGTGAGATGGCGCCTTCCCTTCTCCGGTAGATCCCTCGCCTAAACGGAGGGAGAGCATCCTCTGCCTGGCCAGGAAATCAGCGGCCCTGACGCGGAAGACCGTGTAGGTCGGGAGGATATCCTTTGTGAGGTGCCTGAACATGGGCGAGCGGCCATGGAATCCCCCCAGGACCGAGTGGAGAGCGAGCTCGTCGCTAATAGGCTCGCCGGTAAGGATTATTTTGTCCACTCGGTCGATGTAGTCTTCATCGGGCTCGTCCTTTCTCTGCCTGATTTTTATCATGCGGTGGGACCTTCCAAACGAGCAACTTTGGCGGCGAAGTACGACGTGAAGTCGTTCGCCAGCTTCTCAAAGCAATTGATTGAGCGAGGTGGTAGTGAGATGTACCACATGTGGGCGAGGTCGCCCAGAGTTAACGGGAACATTCGACATTTCGTCGCATCTGATGCTCCGCATCCGGTCATGTAGATCCGGAATTTGCTCAAGTGGGTCTCCGGATCTGATCTCCCCTCATATAGAGGCGTTTGTGGTGGAGCGATCTTTGGTTGAACTGGGGCGAGTTCGATCTGAACCGCGAGTGGTTCACTTGGCCCAACGATCGATCTCTGGCGCCGCCCGCTTTCCAGGCGCCTTCATCTCGCCGAGTGGCCATGGCGGCCATCGCCGCCGCTCGCCCCTGCCGATTGCTCCCGGAGCGAGCCGAGGCGATCGTGCATGCATCCCCGGCTCCATGGTGGACGATGAGCTCCTGCCAGTGGGTTCATTTCTTGGGCGAGCGGGGCTCGACCGCTTGTCTCCCGGGAGTCGGATATGCCGAACTCCCGTAAAGGATTCGGACTCCGATGTCTCCCATTTGGGACTCGAGTGCCCGGTCGCCACGAGGATCGCTCCTGGCGGGCGAAGACGGAATCGTCCGCCTCACGAGAGCCTTCTCCTGCGGCTCGGGGCTTTCGCTGATTTCTTAACATAGATCCCCTTAAGCTTCGCTTGCCTACCGGCGATGGCCGACGAGTGATGGTGGGCGAGTCGCATGCCCTCCGTCGCTCCCGAGGATGGCTATAGCCTCCTCAATCTATTCTCGATGCCGGCCCGATCGAGTGAGAGGCTAGAACCGTCCCTGGGCGGGAGTGAGAGCTCGCGTCACCGCGGCCGCCTTCCGCCGTGGGTGGGGTTCGCTCCGGCCGAATGAGATTCCGTGAGATCTCGTGGTGGCTCTCTTGGAGGTCGTTGCAGATGTCATTTCTGAAGGTTTTTCTTTTGAAGAACAGTGGGTGTTTCTTCAAATATATGTCCGGAGAACAGTGAGTGTTCTTCGAGACGGTAGGAATAAAAATGAAGGTTTATAGGTGCCCTCCTTCTAGCGCCAATTGTTGTTACCCAAAATATTATCCGGAGATAGTATTGCTGGAATGATCGAGTAACAAACAAATGCGAGAACACTTCCGTGAGAAAATAAATAACACAAGATTTGCCGGGGTTGTTAATCCCGGGCTTGAATGCTCTCGCGAGATATTATTAATAAGTATACTGTTGAGTACAAATATTAATGTTAGAATCTATTACAATGAGTGTAAAGACTTCTAGTTATCTAAGTCCGTTGAGCGTGTAGATTACCTAAGAACCAGATATGAAGATCTGTGAGTTCTTGTTGTTTGATGTTCACAATGTATGAGAATGTATATTTCTCTCTGTATTCACGGTGATAATTGCTCGATTTTATGAAGATAATCGCATGATCCTTGGACACCGTTGTGAGCCTCCTATTTATAGGAGACAAAGTCTGGGACCTCTCCCGCGATCGCGGGCGACTGCTTTCTATATTATAATAAGATGGCCGATCGTCCTGGCCACGTGAGGCCGTTCCCTTAAAGTCCGAGGCCGCCGCGGCCATCGGTGTGCGATCCAATGGGAAGCCTGCACGCGTCCTGAGTCGCTGTCCGGGAGGTCCCACATTGCACCTTTCGGCGGGCCTGTCGGTAGGCGAGGTAGGTGACAGGCTGGGGTCAAAGGTCCTATCCGTCGGCGCCTTTTGTGGATCTGCACGTGGGTCACCGTCCAAGATTCGATCTCCGACGACTTTGACGGATGTTGGATTTATACGTGGCACGAGGCGACCGACGACCGTCTCTAGTTGGACATCAAAGACGATCGCCAGACACCAAAAGACGATCGCCGTGGGTGCCGACCTCTGGGTGTTTGTCCAGAGTATGTCTTCTAAGGTTGGCTCTCAGATCATTATGCCGATCGCCACCGAGGCGTATTAATCGCTGCACAACACGTACGTTATGCAATGAAAATATGGAATGTTAATTTTGCCTTTTAAAACATCATCAAAATATTCAAAATGTGTTATGAAAAATATTATTCCAACAGGTACCATTAAAAGATCAAGGACGAGGATATTCTGAAGACTGCATTCCGAACAAGATATGACCACTACTGGTTCGTAGTAATGCCATTTGGATTGAGTAATGCCCCAGCAGTCTTTATTTACTTGATGAATAGAGATTTCCAACCCTATTTGGATCACTTTATCATCATGTTTATAGATGACATACTAATTTATTCAAGGACGGTTGAACATGAGAAACATCTGCAGACATTATCAAGGTACTTTGCAAAGAGAAATTGTATGCGAAGTTTGGCAAGTGCGAAGTTCGATGAAGAAAGTAGCTTTTATCGACATGTTGTTACTGTTCAAGGAATTGAAGTTGATCGGACTAAGGTGGAGGCTATCAACGATTGGAAAACACTAGCTAACGCGAATGAAGTTCGCAGTTTCTTGGGATTAGCAGGATATTTTAGGAGGTTTATTAAAGGATCTTCTAAGATAGCCGCACCAATGACACGACTAACGAGGAAAGGAGAACAGTCAGGAATGAGAAGTGTGAGGAAAATTTTCAAGAGCTTAAGCGGAGATTGACCTCGGCTTCAGTTTTGACAATTCCTGATCCGTCGAGGGAATTCGTAATCTATAGTGACGCATCCAAGCAAGGATTAGGATGTGTTCTGATGCAACGAGGTAAGGTCATAGCCTATGCTTCAAGGCAATTAAGGCTGCATGTAGGTGTGTGCATTGGATCAATTCGATCCGACCCGATCCGAATTTTCGATTAATCCAAATTTTGGATCGTGTTTTGCTCAATCCAAATCGATCCAAATTATCGCAATCCGAAAAATCCGATTTTTTTCCAAAAAAAAAATATTTTTTAAAAAATAACCCCATTTACCAAAACAAAACAAGAATTTAAAGATGAGCGAAAACATACAAACCTTTTGAGTTTCCACAAACTAACAAATATAATCAAACTCCAAATCAAATCCATATCCAACATAACAAGTAGCAACATCTAAATAATCAACTAAAAACAAAGTACTAGAAGTTCGAAGTTCAAATTCAAATAGTGATTACATTCTATTGAAATTAAAAATCGGATCGATCGGATTTCGGATCAACTAACATGTATAATATAAATATATTTTTTAGATATATTCAGGATTGATCAAATTAATCCGAAAATCTGCGGATTTAATCATATCCGATCGAAACCGAAAATCTAAAAATTCATAATCCGAATTCGACCGAACCTCTAGGATCGAATCGGTTCAAATTGGTTCTGGACCGGATTTTTGAATTCGGACTAAATGCACACCCCTAGCCGCATGAGTTGAACTATTCGACACGTGATTTGGAACTAGCTGTTGTAGTTCACGCCTTGAAGATATGGCGACAATACCTTTATGGAGGTAAATGCCTAAAATATCTATTCACTCAAGAGAAACTGAATATGAGATAAAAAAGATGGTTGGAGTTAGTGAAGGACTACGATTGTACAATTCACTAGCATTCAGGGAAAGCGAACAAGGCCGCAGATGCTCTAAGCCGTAAGGTTAGAGGGGAATTGAATTGTACACTGACTGAGGAGAAATTAGTTAGAGAATTTTCAAAGATGAACCTAGAGTTGACTACACCGTTAAAGCCGATGGATGTAATTTTAATGACGTTTACAGTACAACCGACCTTGAGAGAGAAGATCAATGAAGGTCGGAGTCAAGACAATTTCTTGATCAAAACGAAGGAGCGTACTATAGCTTGAGAGGATAAAGAATTTCATATATCAGAAGATGGCACGATATACTACAAGGTAAGAATTTGTGTGCCCGACAATACGAAATTGAAAAAGGTAATTCTTGAGGAGGCACATAACACACCATACACTACTCATCCCGGTAGTACAAAGATGTACCAAGATTTAAAAGGAAAATTATGGTGGGAAGGTTTGAAAAGAGATGTGGCTGAATTTATTAGGAGATATATTATTTGTCAGCGGGTGAAAGCCGAACATTAATGTCCGTTTGGTTTGTTAAAGTCACTCCACATCCTTTCTGGTAATCTTATCCCGGTCGGAAAGAGGAAATCAGGCGATTTGGGTAGTGGTTGATCGCCTCACAAAGTCAGCTCATTTCCTTCCGATAAAGATGAACTTCAGGATGTATTAGTATGCACGGTTTTATATTAAAGAGATCGTAAGGTTGCATGAATTACCAGTGTCTATCTCAGAGAGAGATACTCCTTTCACGTCACGTTTTTTGGGAAAGTCTGCAGGAAGCATTGGGAACTAAATTAAATTTTAGTACAGGCTATCACCTACAAACTGACGGCAAATCAGAAAGGACGATACAGATACTTGAAGACATGTTAGGAGCTTGTCTGCTAGACATGGGAAACAGTTGGGAACAGTTAGTGCCCTTGGTAGAATTCACATACAATAACAGTTTTCAGGCAACGATCAGAATGGCTCCTTACGAGGCACTTTATGGGAGAAAGTGCAGATCACCGATTTATTGGGATGAAGTAGGTGAAAGGAAAATTTTGGGTCCAGAGATAATCGAGGAGACCGTGGGCGTAGTCGAGAAGATCCTTGAAAGGATTAAGATAGCTCAAGATCGCCAGAAGTCTTCTGCCGACAAGCGAAGGAAGGATCTCGAGTTCAGTGTTGGAGAAAAGGTCTTCTTGAAAGTAGCCCCGACTAAAGGAGTTATTCGATTTGGATCGAGGAACAAGTTGAGACCAAGATACGTCGGACCATTTGAGATCCTCGATCGAATTGGAGATTTGGCATATCGTTTGGCATTACCACCTAATTCTCAAGCAGTACACAATGTTTTTCACGTCTCGCAGTTGAGAAAGTACGTTCACGATCCAAGTCACGTTATCAACTATTCAACGATGGAAGTGAACAAATATCTCACCTACGTCGAACAACTAGTTGCGATAGTCGACAGAAAGGTTATTCCATTAAGGAATAAAGAGAGAGTATTCATCAAGGTTCAATGGCGGAATCACAACAAGGATGAAACCACTTAGGAGCGTGAAGAGGAACTTCGAGCTTGCTACCCCGATTTTATTAATCGCGGTATGTATTCTATTTTCGACGATATTTTTCTAGAGAGGTAGAATGTAATACCCGCTAATTTAGGAGTAATTTCTAAATTTATTTACTAATTATTTATATTACGTATATTAAATAACTAAATTTTACTTTTTAGCTGGGCCTATAATTATTTATTGAGCCCAATCATTTTGGGTCTCAGTCTACTTTAAGAATCCTTCATGCATCTAGTTTCGGTCAAATCTAGGAGTATATTATTTTAACCTTTAACCCAAGTTAATTTATAATTTTCATACTCAAGCCCAATTGATAATGATATTCAAGCCATCCAAGCCCAAGTCCCCAATCCAAAAACCCCACGATCAATATTGGAGACTCCACGTTCTATGTTCTCACGCCTTCAGCAGTTATGAAAAGTGGAGTTCAGAGAGAGTGGGGGGAGAAGTTAAACATCATGGGTAGTTAACAAATTCCAGTATAAAGAACCTAAGGGTGCGTTTGGTACAGAGAATGGAATTGCAGAGAAATCAATTCCAGAGAAATGATTGCAGAGAAAGAGAATTGGTCAGGAGAATAGGAATTGACTATCCTGTTTGGTAGTACAGAGAATTCAGCAGAGAAATGCAACAGAGAATCATTTCTCTTGGTGGTGGCGGTGGTGGTCGTGGCGGTGGTGGTGGCGACGGTGGTGGTGGCGGTGGTCGGTGGTGGCGACGGTGGTGGCGGCGGCGGTCGGTGGTGGCGACGGTGGTGGTGGTGGCGGCGGTCGGTGGTGGCGGCGGTCGGTGGTGGCGGTGGTGGTGGTGGCGACGGTGGTGGCAGCGGTGGTCGGTGGTGGTGGTGGTGGTGGCGGTGGTGGCAGCGGTGGTCGATGGTGGCGACGATGGTGGCAGCGGTGGTCGGTGGTGGCGACGGTGGTGGTGGCGGCGGTGGAGGTGGTGGCGGCGGTGGAGGTGGTGGTGGTGGCAGTGGTGGCAGCGGTGGTGGTGGTGGTGGCGGTGGTCGTGGCGGCGGTGGTGGCAGCGGTGGTCGGTGGTGGCAACGGTGGTGGCAGCGGTGGTCGGTGGTGGTGGTGGCGGCGATACCAACTCAGAGAAATCAATTCTCTCCAAAAATCAGAGAAATCAATTCTCTCCAAATACAAAGGAAATCAATTCTCAGGGAAATGCCATTTCATTTCTCTCCTCTCATTTCTCTCTACCAAACAAGAGAATCCATTTCCATTTCCATTTCTCTCCTCTCATTTCTCTCTACCAAACACCCCCTAAGATCTGGAGAGAGAATGAAAACAGAGATACACAAACACTACAGTAATCTCACACACTAAAAATCTCATTGTTACAGCAATACTCATCTTCAAATCTACGCAGAAAAATTTCACAAACAGTAAAATCTCTCTCAAAAATTCGTTGCTCGTATCACTTCCACATAGCAAAGTCAGCCTTCTATTTTTATTTCTTCTCGTCTCCTCTTCCCTGAATGGGAGCCAATCACCAGAAAAAAAACATCTCGGTCTTCGCCCCTACCAATTCATCTTCAAACAATCACACACACAAAAGTCAGAAACAAGAACCCAATTTTCTCAAATCACACAATACCAAAAAAAAAAAAAAAATTGTTGAGAACCAAAACTGAAATAAAAAAGAAACAACTTGGAAAATTTTCCTCGGCCGCGCGTCAAACTCCAGTCCTCAACACCAGTCCTGGCGAGCCTGGCCAGTTCGCGCCCCGTCTCCGCCGTCAGTGCAAGTTGCGAGTTCCAGAGAGGTTTCCCATTCTTTTGTTTACATGCAGTCACATGTTTATATGTTTACATGCAGTCACATGTTTATATGCCCGACTTATATGTTGATATAAAAATTATTCATGTTATGCCTCCGTTATGTATTGTAATTATTGTTGACTTGGAATGTTCCCACGAGCAATAGGAAGCTCCCATTTTCTATATAAAATTTTCAGGTTAAATCGAAATGTCGAGCTATGAGTTGTAGGACAAGCCGACTTATGATATATCCAATATTATTTATTATTTTTATAGTTCCGCTTATATTTGGGATGGAACACTTAACCGTACTTTGATATTTATTTCCGCTGCTAGAAATTTATTATAAACTAATAAATATTTAAATCCTCCTTATCTCCGTCAATATTTTATTTTAGAAGAATGTCAGTTTTCGTAAAGACTTGAGGCTTTACAAGTTTTTCTTATAAAATATTCTCATAAAATACCGTAGAAAAATCAGGTCGTTACAATAATAGTTTCTCAAATCAAGCTAATCCATTTATGGTGACCGAAAATCAATCGAGCATGTTTGATATGGACTCGTCATTTTTCATCATGAATAACTCGTAGTCATGGAGGAGCAATTTTATTATTGTCTCATTGACTTGAGTTGTTCCTTCGTGAGTTACCTCGAGCATTTTCCAAATTTCTGAAGAGATTCGATTGCATTCTTCTGAATTTAAAGCACAATATAATAAATTATGTGGCTTTACAATTATAATGGTCGCTTTTGTAATCCTCATTATATTCTTCGAAACTTTTGAGAGAAAGCCGTCTGCTTTCGTAGGAATTTTTGGACCAGGGAAAATTATCTTCCAAATTTCGATGTCATACGCTCGGATAAAGATTGACACTTTTTCTTCCATGTCATGAAGTTTGATCGGCCAAAAAATGATGGTTGATTTAAGACAAGACCTTCTACCTGAGCGAAAGTAAACGCCATCGGATCTTTTTCTGCTCGGATGTTAAGCCGACTATTATAAGAGAGCCGCTCTGATACCAATTGCTGGGTTGGTACCACCGGTAGAAGGGGGTTGAATAGTACAGTGAAGAGTAATGGACTCTTTTTGTGCAGAAGCGATAAAAAAAAAGCGCGGAAAATTAATGACACCGAGATTTATAGAGGTTCGGCAACTTGCCTACGTCCTCTCTTCTTCGTTATCCTTTTCTATAAGTTCAAGATAAACCTTTCCACCTTGTCTTCGATCGGTCCGAGATAAACCATTATAATCTTGTCCAAGATAAACAATCTTGTATTCGATCGGTCCAAGATAAACTGTTTCTAGCTTTCTATCGGTACTAGAAATACATCACTGGATTTAGATTATAATTCTAACAATGCCGATCCACGATCCTAATAACACCGAATCAAAACTACAATCTTTTCTTTTCTCTCGTGTATAGATGAGTGAATCAAACACTCAAACTCTTATCAATTAAGCTCAATTGCAACAACAATGATGTATATAAGTATCTTAGATGTATAAGAATTATTCTTGAAGTTGTCGTGTATTAAATACCAAATGAAGTAGTATTTATAGGCTCCAAATCCTAACTAGCCGTTGCTGCTTGATGTCTCATAATGTACACTATACTTTACCATTAGCATACGTTTTGCGTACGTTAATTATGCACGGTAATGTACATTATTATATGTTCAAGCGATCCAGAGCTACGTTTCCTCAAGACTGCGTATGCTATCTCTTCAAGTTGCGTACGTTATGTTGAACTGTCATATGAACGTTAAGACTGCTGACTTTGACCTTCTAGAAACCGGCTGATATTTGAATTCGCATTTCAAACTTCATAGGGGCCATAACCGATGCACGTAGCGCACGTTAAGTCGTTCTGTTAGCGTACATCGTTCTTTCTTATAGTGTGCGTTAACATGTCTGAATGTCATTCTTCGAATTTCTACGATGTAACTCTTACATATGTTAATCTACTTGGTAGCATAAGTTTCTTTCTATTCTTTTCTGCTTTGATTACTTCTAGTTTGTTGTGCATCCTCCGTAGAGTTTGTTATCACGGACAAAAGTGTCCATTTGAAATAATCATTCCACCAATATTTTGTTTTACCATTTTTTCTTCCTCTTTTGCTTTAATCATTTCACTGTAATAATGACTACGCTTTTTCTTTCTTTATTTTCCTTTTTCTTTTCTTTCCTTTTGCTTTTCTTTTGAATTTTTGTCTTCTTGAGTCTTCGACTGTTGGTGTCGGATTGTTGTTTTCTTTGATCATCAACACATCATCAAAATCGTTTAATATATTTATGTGGAATAAAATATTCCAACAATTAAGTTCACAAGCTCGACTCAAGGGTTCTTGATTTTATTTACGCAATTGACCAAAACCAATTGTTGCTACTTATGATCCTAGAATTATAACTATAATGTATTACAATCATGGAATTAACAAAAATATATAAAAATCTTACTTAAGTTAATCAAACTTATTAAAGTGAATTATATCAAAAATACATTTGCTCAATGACACAAAGATAATTCAAGTGATTCAAGTAAAAAACATGCTACGAGATTAAATCATAAAAAATATAGATATAGTTTCAAACATCTCTAAGACTAAATAAAAGAGATTACCCTAACATGACGGCTTGATTTGATATTTAGAAGTATTAAACATCAAAAAGATAAGAAACCAATAGAGAGAATATCTTCAGCCCGAACGTGGTGTTGCTCCTCCAACCGACTGCTTGCGTGGTGTTGCTCCTCCAACCGATCGCTTGCTCCTCCGATCGCTTTAGTCCCCCTTATATAGGAGTGGGCAATCGCCTCCCTTGCTCGGGGCCATTTGAGTTATGTTTAATTCATTTCTTGGCCCTTAGGTAAGTAAATCCTGAAATTAGTATTGGCATTATATAGGCGTGGACAATCGCCTCCCTTGCTCTGGGCATTAGGGTTATGTTTAATTCATTACTTGGCCCCTATGTAAGTAGATCCTGGTTAGTATCGCATTAGGCCAACCAGCGCCAGCGGCTGCAGCAAGGTTCAAGGCCCAATTTCAATAGGGCATCCATCGATGGCCCAAATAACTCTCCAAACTAAATACATTCTAAATACATGAAATAATCAATGAATTCCACTAATGAAGTAAATTACATTCGTAATTCAAATAGGTAGAAAATTTATATAATATGTTAAAATATAAATAATTAAAAGCATACCATTAGCACATGAAATTACTCACTATAATCTACCTATCAAATCTCTCTAAATTTTAATTAATGTTTGTCCTCAAGCATACAATTAAGACCCCAAGTAAAAGAGTTCAAGCCTCATACAGTGGGAAGTCAAAAATTTAGAGAAGATTATGGTGTCCACTGAATTCTAACAATTTCATTAGACTTAGATGTGAGGAGATCCAATAGCCTCACAAAAGATTCACTAATTATTCCCACTCAAGTGTATAAATATGGGGTAGGAAACGCTCATGTCAAATCATAATTGTCATTACCATATACTTGCTCATAAATCAAATCTCCACAACTAGAGGATGAACGCCTGGAAAATCAAAAGGTCTTTATGTTGCTCTTAACGGGAAATTTGGGTTGAGGTGGGATAAAATGGAAGACGGGTTAAAGTAGTCAAGAATAACAGTGAAATTAAATACAATAAATTTTTATCCCTTACAATGAAAATTTTCACCCCAGATTATTTGTACTTCTTCCAAGAAGATGAATATCCGATCGAGAAGGTTATATAACCATACAAGAATAAATAAGGAACTGAAAAATTAAGTACAATAATAAAGAGAAAGAGGTTCACCGGGATGGCTCGGACAGGGACCGCGGCGGATTCTCCGGTAGCAGCTACGAGGATGGTGGCGATGACTCGGTGATGTCAAAGTGGGTAGGGCCTCTGAGATTGCTTTTTCGACCCTTGCTCCGTGTGATCATCTTTCGTGGAGGAGGGTCGAGCTCTGTTCGGCATGTAGGTGGCAGTGAGCTGTGCGGCGGTGACTGAAGGGACTAGTTAGGGTATGGAGATGGCTACGGGAAAAGGGGAGAAGTAATTAAATGAGGAAACAAATTACTCCCTCCGGACGAGAATCAAACACCCGAAGTGACACTGGCCATGGATTAAATAAAGTGAAAAAGTGGAATAACGTAAGATAAAAGTTAGAGAGTAAGGGTGGTGGCGGCAGCGGGGACCCTGCGGTTTGGCCCTAGCCGCGCGGTGAACGCCGCCGCCACCACCGCGGGTTCCATGCGAGTAAGAGGCTCACGGGTTACTTACCCGGTGCGGCTAGTGAAAGGAAAGAGTCGTTGAACGGCTAGATTGGGGGCCAGCTTTTTTTTTTTTTTTAAAAATATATGTGTGCAGGTGTGTGGTGTTATATATGTGTGTGTGCAGGTTTTTAGATTATGTGTGTGTCTTTGGTTTTAGATGATAAATGAAGAAGATGGCCTCACATTTAATTTTTATTTTTTAATTATTTATTTTATATTTTAAACCTTATACTATTAATAATTTACAATTTAAACCTTATGTTTTGTTTTAAACATTTTTAGGGGTAATGTAATGTTTTTATTTTTATTAATAAAAAACTTTGTATTTTAAAATATTATGTGTTTTAAATATAAAAAGGTAAAAAATAAAAATATTATGTGTTTTAAATATAAAAAGGTAAAAAAAAAATTAAAAGTTGTGAGGGTTGGTGAGCATGGTTCTTTCTAAGACTAGCGGAGTTACTTGACGAAGAGGGCCATCACCGTCTCCGATATGATCTTACGGAGCATCTAGCGGCTCAAGACTTACCATACCTTGACGACTAGTTTTTTCTTATTTTTAAGTATTATTTTTTTTTAGTATTATGTAATTTTTTTTAAGTGTTTTGTAATTTCCTATTAAGTAAAAATAATATATTATGTGTTTTTATTAAATTGTTTGATATAATTTTAAATATAAAAATGTAAAAAAAAAAAAAATTAAAAGTGATGAGGGTAGATGATGACTATCGCCACTAAAAAATGGTGAGTGGGGGTAGATTGGGGGTTGGATGAGTTGGAAGAATATTATTGGTGGGAAGTGGGGGTAGATGAGGGTAGATGGGTGACCATTGCCACCACCCTAAGGGTATTGTTAATTGTGGGGATTACTTTTACTAATCCTTCCTATTTTTTTATTATTTTAATTGTGTCAGTGGAATATTTTTAGGTATTTATATTTATGTTTTTATTTATTGAATTTATGCATTATTTATTCATTTTGCCTATTTTCGATTTAATGTTTGTATTCATTTTGCCTATTTTTTATTTAATTTTTGTGTTTATGTTTGTGTGAATGTTGAAAGTTGAAATTAAATTTTGCCTAAATTAAATTTAATGTATTTGATCCAATAATCAGATAATCATAGTTCATCATCATTAATGTAGCAAGAGACTCCAAGACAGAGACACAAATGGCATCACCATCATAATTTGCAGCATCAAAAAGATGAATTAACACATAATCATGGCAAAGGCAGAGATGGAAAGGTTCATCATGGAGGGTTCATCAAGTGTAGTATGCAGTTCTTATCTAAGACAAAGGCATCAGAACAAGCAGTTCATCATTTGCAGGGACGATGGCTATTGGAGGTATAGCATCAGTTCTTATGTATCGGTGAGAGGCTTCAAATCATCAGTTCTTATGTATCGGTGAGAGGCTTCAAAATCAAGGCATCACGAGCCCCCACCAACAGACATCAAAATAAACACACATCAAGTTGGGCATTTGATTTCCGGGCAAAAAGAAAAAGGGAATCGGACATTTGATTCGCATGCGGGGTACTTGTTATCTATACTATATAATACTTATTCCTCTTAATTTAATGTGAAAAGGAGATTTAATCAGAACTTTTAATCAGAATATATAAAGAGATTATTTTAATTGTAACTTTTAATATAAATAAACTAATTTAAATACAAAAGTTATGATAAACATCACAACGCAAACGCACCTTCTAATACACAAAGTGATTAAAATGAACTTTTAAATGATAGTATAAATTACAAGATAGTTAAATTTTAGCTATGAAATCTTAGATACAATCGGTGCATCGCACGGATTGAATAAACCAAAAACAACCCCGGAGCAACATACGGGTTAGTAAAGCCTCATTTCATATAACTAATTACATGTACTAAAATAAAAGGACAATAACAATAAAAAACATATAAACTTCTCTAAAAGGCGTTTGAATTCTGCTATCCGCTCATTCAACCGTCTGCCCCAACATTACGTACAAAACACGTGCACCTTCTAATACACAAGGTGATTAAAATGAACTTTTAAATGATAGTATAAATTACAAGATGGTTAAATTTTAGCTATGAAATCTTAGATACAATCGGTGTATCGCACGGGTTGAAAAAACAAAAAACAACCCCAGAGCAACATACGGGTTAGTAAAGCCTCATTTCATATAACTAATTACATAGACTAAAATAAAAGGAAAATAACAATATAAAAACATATAAACTTCTAAAAGGCATTTGAATTCGCTATCCGCTCATTCAACCGTCTGCAACATTACGTACAAAACACGTGCACCTTCTAATACACAAGGTGATTAAAATGAACTTTTAAATGATAGTATAAATTACAAGATGGTTAAATTTTAGCTATGAAATCTTAGATACAATCGGTGTATCGCACGGGTTGAAAAAACAAAAAACAACCCCAGAGCAACATACGGGTTAGTAAAGCCTCATTTCATATAACTAATTACATAGACTAAAATAAAAGGACAATAACAATAAAAAAACATATAAACTTCTCTAAAAGGCATTTAAATTCTGTCATCTGCTCATTCAACCGTCTACCCCAACATTACGTACAAAACACGTAGATATTCAACCAAAAATCGTGCATCGCACGAGTTGAATAATACCTCGTAATAATTAAATAACTAACTAGACAATAAAGTATAAAAAATGTAATCGAGGGAGGAACAAACCAGAAAATAATGATAAAAATATACTACTAAATTAGAGTTAGGGTAAATTATCAAAGAAGAATATCATTTGTAATTTTATCTAGAGTCCCAAAAGCAGAAATGAAAATTTCTAAGATAATGGAAAAGAAAAAAAATCAACATATTAATAATAATATTGGGTTGCCTCCTCCCAACAAGCCCTTTTTATCATCGTTGTCTCAATAAGAACTTCCATTTTCAATGGACAAATCAAGAAGATTTTAGTATAAGTCTCAATAAATATTCGGTGCTTAACGAGAATCTTCCTCTCTTTAGATGCTTACGGGAAGCTAGCTCTGAATTACCCTTTTCATATAAACCCTTGCACTTTGACATAATTTTTTTCAGTGTTTTCAATTGCGTTGCGTAGGTCTGTAGCGTTTTTGTAAAGAATTGCGTAGCGCAAAATAGCATAGCGCATAGCGTAAGTAATTCGAACATGACATTTTTAAGTGAAAAAATAAAATAAATATTCTTGTGTAAGATCAATATATAAATAACCCAAGTAAAATAGCCATGGAATAATTTCAAATAAACAAAACAACTTAGAACAATGATAATAATCCAAAATAACAAACTTAAATAAGCCACAACATGAAAATATTCAATTCTAGAAACACTTAAAAATTCTAATTTCTAGTAGTAGTCGTTCTCATCCAATATGATATCACTATCATCATCATCGAGAGTTTGTATTTCGGAAAAGTTGCCTTCACAAAGATTTGAGGGTCTACACCAACATGGTCTTCAATCTCCACATCTTCATCAACAAGCCCAACAACTCTCACTTGCTTCTCCTTGCCCCGACCTATTATATATGAAATGAGATGTAATAAGTGATAGGTCATTTTCCAAGTGAGAACTGAATAAAAATATCAACATATACTTACTTGAGCATTCACCAACTCTCTTTCTGGAAGGCATAATCAAATCCTCAACTTCTCTATCAATATCTTCTTCTATTCTTTTATCCGAATCCAAGAGACTATCAAAGGGATCGGATGGCACGGTCATAATAGGATCTCCCGAGAATAAGTCATCATTTTCAAGCCAACGACTACCCTCGGAAGGACCGGATCTTCTTTCTCGATTATCCATTCATCGTGCGAATCAATCTCATCTACTACGATCGGATCAATTTTATCTCTCCTTCTAATACTTCTCTCCCTTAGCTTGAAATTATACTTTACAAAACCAAAGCATTCAATCTTTGATGTTCAAGCCTATTCCTCTTCTTTGTATGTATCTAGAATTATAAAGAAGTGCAAATTACAATTAAAACGAGTATTCAAAGAAATGGAACTCTTCAAGTTTAGTAGAAGTTAGACTAATTACCGATTCAAAAGTACTCAGTTCCTTTCACACCCGAAGCACTACAAGTAAGACTTAGCACTCGAATAGCAAAACCAAAGCTCGGGTGTCTTATGTCCAAATCGCTCCCACCATTTTGTGAAAAAATAATATCATTGAATTTATATAAAAACATGCAAGTCCCAACATTATTTGAATAATATAATTGAATATACAAAGAAAAAGACAATTATAATATGTTAGAAAAATATACCTGGAGCCCGCAACATTCTAGACCTCTTTGCCATTGGACTTCCAAATTCACCTTCAGCTTTATCATATAAGTCCAATTGAAGATCAGCTTTAAGACGATCATCCGGAGATAACATTTTATCCATACAAGTGTGGAGCCCATCTCTAACTTCATCACAGTTTGAAAACTTGTCTTCATAACGCAATTGCGGATTCAGATAATACCCAGCCGCATGTAGAGGATGATGAAGTTGTGGAGTCCACCGAGCATCTATTTTCCTCCAAATGGGCATATACTTTCTTTGAACCCCCCCACAATTAAATTTGATGGTTTCCTTTGCCTTATCCATAAACTCATATATATATCCCATGGCTGGTCTCTCCTCCGAATCAACCTCCCTTAACACACTAACAAGAGGGACAACACTCTTAACACAAAATGCTACGTGTGGCCAAAAATTAGGGTCATTAATTACAATTCTTTTAACTATTTTCCCTTCGACTTTTTGCGCTTGAGGAGACTTAACCCATTCTTCGGAAGCGAACATAATTTCAAGTGCTCTTTTTTGCTTGTACATACTTTGAAGTGTGAGAAAGGCAGTGGCAAAACGAGTTACCGCGGGACGAAGAAGTTCCCTATCTTTTGTATGCACCCTCATCAACGAAAGAATAGTTCCATGCCCATAAATGAATTTCACAACTCTCTTAGCATTTTTAATAGTATCTGAAAATATTTTCAACTTTGCAATATCTTCTAACATTAGATCGATGCAATGAGCCGCACAAGGTGTCCACCATATTGCCGTTCTAGTCTCCATAATTTTTTTCCCTGCCTTGACGCAATTTGAAGCATTATCCGTGACAATTTGGATCACATTCTCCTCTCCTATCTCATTTATAACTTCATCAAGATATTTATAAATCAAATCACCATTTTTAATTGAAGCGGAGGCATCAATTGATTTTAAAAAGAACGTGCCGGCGGGACTATTTACTAAAAAATTCATCAAAGACCTATTCTTCCCATCAGTCCATCCATCCGACATAATAGTGCACCATGCAATTTCCACACCTTTTATGTTCTTCGTAAATAAGGTTGATATCATCAACCTCGGCTTTAAGAACCCAAGTTCTTAATTCATGCATAGAAGGCGGCTTAAACCCTCTACCATATTCAGAATACCATCTACCATAGGCAACCAATAAGGATCATTCACAACATTAAAAGAAAGTGCGGCGTAAAAATAAATCGACCAACTTTTCGACATACTTGATTCGCAATTCTTTCTTGAATGCGTAATTGATGGTAGTTTATCTAGGTGTAGAGCTAACAAATTTATCCATTGTGCTCAAGATAGAGTGTTACTACCAATTCCCCATCACTTTGGAGAGAAAGCATACTCCTACCTGCTGGACCCTCACCAATTTCACGCAAAGTTAAGTTCTTTTGCTTTTTGAAAGCCTAGCCTTTTCAATACATTCAACAATTTCTTTCTTAACATTATCCGGAACACTTGGGCAAGGGATACACCTTTGTGTGTTTGAGCCAAGTGCTCTTTAATACGAGTAATACCCCATTTGATTTGTGATTACAAAACTTACATATAATATATTTATCCCCTTCATTCTAAAAGCATACTTCCAAGCAATATCTTTCTTTGAATTTGAGCCGGAGGAAGACATTAGAAAAGAGTACTTAATGTCAAAAGGAGACTGTTATCTTTGGCCGACCGCTTCTCTTTCTTGGCGGAACTTTTTTTTTTCGAACTCGAACTTCCTGCTCTGTGCGGACTTTTTCTTGCCGGATTTTTTTTTCTCAAGTCCGACGTGGGAGTTTTTGGTGGCGAATTTTTTTTCGAACTCGAACTTCCTGCTCTGGCCGGACTTTTTCTTTGGCCGGATTTTTTTTTCCGACGTCCGACGCCGCCGGAGTTTTTCGGGCCGGAATTTTTTTGGTCCGGGAACTTTTTTTTTTGCAGGTCGATGGTCGATGGTTGCTGAAGTTTTCTGGTTTGTATTAAGTATTGTGGTTTGTATTTATAGTAACTAGGGTTTAGTAACCACTGTTTAGTAACTAGGGTTTTCTGCCTATTTCGCGCCAAACACACAAAGGGTTTCTGCCAAAAAAAACCTCCTTTAGAAAATAGGTTTCGCCAGCCGACAATCCAAATAGCGCAAGAATTGCGCGCGCAACAGGGAAAAGCGTAGTAAAAGCGTGCGCAACAGGGAAAAGCGCAGAATGGCGTGCGTAAAATAGGTATCCGCGGCCCAGGCTCGCTATGTCGCGTTTTCCTCGTAATACCGCAATAGCGCTACGTAGCGCGCTATTTGACGCCTTTGAAAACACCGATCTTTTTGAAACTAGATAGAAATATTTTCTTCATCGGCCTTCAAATTTATAGTATGCATCATTTCCAGCTCTTCTCTATAATTCAACTCAAACACTCCCTAGACAAGATGGTCAATTACACTTCACGCAAAAAGAGAACAAGTGTCTTCATGAAATTTTATCGCCTCATAAATATTGAATTTTACTACTTGATCGTCAAATTCATCGTCAGAATACCCCCACTAACATCTATTTTTGTATGGGTTGTGTTCAAAAATGACCTCCCTAACAAAATAGGTGTTGGATTTGACGAGTGCTCGTGCATATCAATGACGTAAAAATCAGCGAGAAAAACGAACTTATTAAAAGGACGTCTTCAATAAACCCTTCAGGGTATACATGACTATGATCCGCTAATTGAATAATTATCTTTATTTCTTCTAAACACTCCAAATTTAAATACGAATAAATAGATCATTGCATAACATTTATCGTGCCCCTAAATCTAACATAGCTCGTTCAATCCTAAAATTTTCAATTCGATAAGAAATAAAGAACATACCTGAATCCTCATATTTTGATGGCAGCTTCTTTTTGGAGGATGGCTAATACATTTTCTCCCATAAACATCTTCTCTTCATTGTGCATGTTGACCTAAAATCATTGTGCATATATTATATAATGACTAAATTATATTACGTGTCCATTAATTCATGCTACATTAATTTCACGAAATATGCATACGAGTAGAGGTGCCCAACCACGGGTCCGGAACCGGGTCCGGGTCGGCCCCGTCGGGTCGCCGGGTCGGCAGGACAGGACCCGGACCCCACCCGTACATATGAAATGTACGGGTTGGCGGGTCGACGGTGCCACGGTGCAGGTCCGACCGCCAGTCACGGGTCGACCCGTCTATATTTTTTTTTCTTTTTTTTTTTAAAATGTATATAAAACTTTTATTTGTTGTCATTTTATACACGAAAAATAACTATAAGTGAACAAGAAAATCATTTGAAAAAATTAGCTTGTATTTAATTTTAAGTTTTTACTTAAAATTAAATTACCTACGTATCCCCGTGAGGAATCAAAGCTCCACGTAGTTCTTTTACTTGAGAAGAGTTAAAAAAAATGGGCTTGTATTTAATTTTAAGTTTTCACTTAAAATTAAATTGCCTACGTATCCTCGTGAGGAATCAAAGCCCTACGTAGTTCTTTACTTACCTGACTTACCTTTAGTCGAAGTCGATGTCGTCGTCGTCTTGATCATCGGTTTGACTCATTTGACTAGACTCTCCTTCGGTAGTGCCTTCTTGATAGGCATCTTGGTCCGCTAATAGGTCATCCCATTTATTTTCTTGATCTCGTAACTCGGCTTTTGTTGCGTCTTTAAGTATCATTTGAGCCTCGAGATTTTTTGGCGTCATTCGGGATCTCCGCTCGTCCAGCATATTGTAATATCCGGTATTTTCTTTCCCTTGTATTTTCATTTTTGGGTATATTTTTCGGTCATTGTGACCCTCATGTATCTTTCAGTATGTTCTTCCTGTCAACTGTTGAATTTGTACTCTTGTTATTGTTCGTTGTTTCAACTTTCCTCGCATGAGTTCGACTTTGTTAGATCATCATTAATTTTTGGTGACTCCAAAAATTATAAATCTTTGCAATATTATAGAACATCGAATTAGCTTTCCAATGGTTCAAACGGTGAGTCAATCGAGTCCTGGACGAGGAGTTATGGTCGTTTGATTTTGGCCGAGCACTCCCGGGAGCCTTTCGGCCGATAGGGGGCGATAGACTCTCTGCCGGCATCCCGTATGGGTATCGGTTGGGCCTATCGGCCGATAGGCCGGCGATATGTAAATTTCTTCACCTTCGAACTTCCAGTAGCCTTTCGGCCGATAAGGGGGTCGATAGACCCTACCACGAAATCCGTGTGACTATCGGTTGGGCACATCGGCCGATAGGCCGATAGGTTCACTGTGTTGCACTATAAATGTGGTTTTGAGCGTGAGCGGCTCATTATTTCCCTTCTTTTCCACCGAGTCGCGAGAGAGAGAGTTAGAGAGGAGAGAGTTCTTCATCAGGGTCGATTTTCATCTTTTCTTTTCGGTTGTGAGGCTCGGATAATCAATCTAACGCGTTCTACGGATCTTAGTACTCGAATCTTCCAAGGTATTGCTCTAAAACCCTATTTCGATTAATTTGGGGTTTTGGGTTTTCTTCCGATTCGTTCCGTTTCGTTGGTGGATTCATGATGTATACGATTGATATTGTTAGTATCTTTAGTTTTCCTACGGATTCATGGATATTTTGTGGATTTTTATGGAATCGAGAGGGTTTGGTTGTGGTCCGCCCTCGTTGTTATTTTTGTATGAATATACATGAATCGTAGGCGGGTTTCCGGGTGTATTCCTTTTCCGTAATCGTCTAGAGTTGGTTGTGATTGTGTTGTTCGAATCGTTAGGTTCATCCGTCGGTTCCTCACGGTCGTGCTTGATTCTTCCGTTACGTTCGCGTCACCGTCTATTAATCGAGGCAAGTATCCTTATGAACTTACAATCTTGGCATAGTAGTTTTGTATGAGAAATTGTGTGTGTGTGTATGCTCACTACGGGTTAGACTCGACGGGGTCTCGGTAGGGGTCCACGGAGGTGTGGATCGACGAGCTTTGCTTTTAACCACTACGGGTTAGATCCGACGGGGTCTCGGTAGGGGTCCACGGAGGTGTGGATCGACGGTTAATTGTGGTGAATTTTACAAATGTGATTTGATATTGGCATTTCCGAAAATGAGTGCTTTCGAACGGTTTTCTTTATTGCATGCATTACCATATGTGTAAGATGTAAGTTGTTCATCTGGTTACTTGTACTAGCGTAATTGCTAACCCCTCTGGGGACCCGTTTCGGGGAAATTCGTTTTATGAATTTCAGGTCAGGTTCTTCGGGACGAGCGGGCGCTGGACCAGTACACGGATGATGGCCATGCGTGATGATTGTGCATAAGAGATGTCTTTTTGTCTTTTCATCTTTTATGGCTTTTGAACTAATAGTTGTACTCGAGTACTTAAGAGTTCTTGTTCGTCCAGTTGTATGGTTGTGTTTATGTTGTGTTGGATGATGATGTTCTATTGACCGGTTGAACCGGTGGATTGTTCTGCTTTGCGTCTTTATGACGTGGTGTTATTTTATCGCTTCGTGAGTCGTTGTGTATGATCTTTGTTCACCTGGTGGGTCCCATATAGGGATTCACGGCGCTGTAATATACCTCGGATATCCGGGGTGTTACGAAAATGGTATCGAGATCTAGGTTTATGGATACCTAGGCTTGTTGGTTTATTGGGTCTTGTGGTGTTTGGTTTTGCACATCATCGTCACGCCGCCATGATTCCGGTACTACCGGTGTCCGTAAGTTTTCTTTCCTCTGTTCATTAATTCCTTGTATCGTACCTTTGATTCTCGACTTGTAATTGTTCTTCTCTCGTACTTACCCTCGTATGGCTTTTGCTACTTGTTTAACTCCGGCATGGATGCCGGAAGAGGTCGTGGTCGCGGTCGTGGTCGTGGACGCGCCGGGGCGTGGGCGGCCGGTGGCGGCCACGTCACAATCTTGAGGCCGCGTCAGCGGCCGTCATAGCCATGCTTCTTCTCGAGCGTGCCGATCTTGGTATCGCGGCCGTTATGCAACAGATGGTGAACCAAATGGCGGCGATAGCTCAGCGGTTCGAACCCGGATCAGGCCCACGCTAATCGGGAGGAGCGGACCGTTGGCTCCAAGATGTCATCAAGATGCATCCTCCTCGGTTTTCGGGAGCTTCGGACCCGATGGGGCCGGGAAGGGTGGATTAAGGAGATATCTAAGGTCTTCGTTGCCACTAATCGTCCCGAGGAACGTAGAGTCCCTATTGCTCAATACTTTCTCACGGGGGACGCTACGGATTGGTGGGAGGCCGTTGGGCCCAAAGACCATCTTTGCCGTGGGTGAGTTTCAAGAGTTGATGGAGACCGAATATTGCCGTGGCGATCGGGAGCTCGGGTACATGCTTTTATGATGCTCAACCACGGGATATCCCGTAGCTCAAGCCATTGCCGATTTTAATAAGGAGTTGGGTTATGTGAAGACCCAAGTTGTCGAGGAGAGTGACAAGATTTTCCATTTCTCCAGACGGATGAAGTTGCCGATTCGGGACTATATGTCGGGGCTCGTATGCACTACATTGAAGGATTATCGAGTAGGGCCCTTGCTTATGATATGTCGGTGACGGCAAGTGAGGCGGCCCGCGAGAGTAAGAAGCGAGTCCGCTGAACTTTTCGGGCCACAAGAGTGGGGGTCGGCAGAGATCCCAATCTGCTAACTTCCCGCCGGGTGGTCGGCTCGTTCACTGGGATCCTCGTGGAACTACCGGTGCTCCTTTCCGTGATGTGAAGTGTTTCAATTGTGGTCGACGGGCCACATCGGTCGTACTTGTTTGAGCCCTTTCTTTGACGTGTAATCAATGTGGCCAGTAGGGCCACAAGGTCTTCTGTCTTTGAGAGGGAGAAAATTCTTGGTGCCGGGCTTCCATTCCAGCGCCTAGGGAACCAAGTGTGAATCGAGATCGCTTGCTCCTCGGTCTCGCCGAGTGCTAGTCGGGAAGAGGTCGAGTTCAGCCCTCTAAGGGGGAGCTTCTAGTGTTGGCTCCGCCCACCGCGTGTCTATGAGATGCGGAGAGCCGATGATCCGGCGGCTACCGTAGCGGCAGTACCGTTTATATTCTTTCTCATCCTGTCGGTGTGCTTTTCGATTAGGTGCTACGCATTCGTTTATATCTCGGATTGTGTGCGCCGTTTGAGTCTCGACCGCTTGACACCTTGTGAGCCCTTCATCGTTAAGCTTCCTAGCGGTGATAGGATCGTTGGTGATCGGGAGGTTCGAGGCTGCTTACGTGCTTATTTGTGAGAGGACTTGGCCCTCTAATCTTATTGTTATGAGTATCGAGGGTGAGGATTTGATCCTTGGTGATGGTAGCTCGAGCGGCATGGTGCGATCATGAACTACCGCACGAGAGTCATCACTATGTTAGCCGAGGACGGCACCGAGCACTTTTTCGCGGGCGAAGAGGGGAAGCGAACTTCGTTATTAACGCCTTGAAGGCGATGAAACTCCTGCGTAAGGGATGTATCGGTTATTGGTGCTATGCCTTGAAGGCGGGGATGGTGGAGTCGAGCTTTCGTCGATTCCAGTCGTTAATGAATTCCCGATGTTTTTCCTGACGAGTTACCGGATTGCCACCGGATCGTGAGGTCGAGTTCGCTATAGAATTAGAGCCGGGTGCGGCTCCTATTTCAAGGCACCCTATCGCATGGCACCTTCAGAGATGTCCGAGTTGAAGAAGCAGTTGAGTGAGCTTCTTGAGTCGGGTATGTTCGACCGAGCGCCTCGCCTTGGGGCGCACGGTCTGTTTGTGCGAAAGAAGGATGGTTCGCTACGTTTGTGTATCGACTATCGCGAACTAAACAAGTGACCATCAAGAACAAGTATCCTTTGCGAGGATTGACGACTTGTTCGACCATTGCGAGGAGGCTGTATTCTCGAAGATTGATTTGCGATCGGGTACTATCGGCTCGGGTAAGGGAGTCGACGTCAAGCGAAATGCTTTTCGGACGAGATACGGACATTATGAGTTTGTAGTTATGCCTTCGGGTTAACTAACGCGCCGGCGGTGTTCATGCAGTTGATGAACAAAGTCTTTATCGAGTATTTGGATAAGTGTGTCGTCGTCTTCATTGACGATATTCTTATTTATTCGAGGAACGAGGAAGAGCATGCCCATCATTTGCGGATAGTGTTAGACATTTTGAGGGCCGAGCAACTCTATGCGAAGTTCTCGAAATGTGAGTTCTGGCTGAAAGAAGTGATGTTTTTGGGCCACGTGATTTCAGCCGAGGGAGTTCGTGTAGATCCGCAGAAAATTGAGGCAGTGTTGGAATGGGCATCGCCCACAAACGTGAAGGAGGTCCGTAGTTTCTTGGGTTTGGCTGGCTACTACCGTAGGTTTGTCGAGGGTTTCTCGAAGCTGGCCCGACCACTTACACAGTTGCTCCAATCCGAGAAGTTAAATGCGGGACCGATGAGAGGCGATCGAGTTTTGAGGAGAAGAAGCGTTTGACTTCACCCGGTTTTGGCATTGCCATGTGGCAACGAGGGTTTTGCCGTTTATAGCGATGCTTCGGTCGTGGCCTTGGGTGCGTATTGATGCGGACGGCAAGACCATTGCCTATGCGTCGAGACAGCTTGAGGCCATATGAGCTTAACTACCTACTCACGATTTGGAGTTAGCGGCGGTTGTCTTTGCACTCAAAATTTGGCGTCACTATCTTTTCGGCTCTGCATGTCGATTTTTACCGATCATAAAAGTCTCAAGTACATATTTACTCAACGAGAGTTGAATATGAGGCAGGAGGTGGTTAGAGTTGATTAAGGATTATGACCTCGAAATCCTTTATCATCCGGTAAGGCGAATGTCGTGGCCGACGCCTTGAGTCGGAAACCGATTGCGTTGCGAACGCTTGAGGTCCTTACGCCTCGATCCCGAGCTTCGGCGGGCTTTGATCGGGTTAGATGTTGAGGTTTCTTTGCCCGGATCATTGGGCAACTTTGTGCCTTAGAAATTTTCGTCTTTGATCGATGAAATTAAATCAAGCAATTAGAGGATCCGATGATTACTCAAATCCGAGAGAACGTTCTTAAAGGAAAGTCTCCTGGGTTTGTGATTCACGAGGATGGCGTTTTGAGATTCAGTCGGCTTTGTGTGCCGAACGACTCGAGTTGAGGCGAGTATTTTACGGAGGCCCATGCTACACCTTATTCCGTTCATCCCGGTACGAGTAAGATGTACAAGGACACGAGGAGGAACTTCTGGTGGAATGATATGAAGGAGGAAGTCGCACGCTTGTGGCGAGATGTTTGACTTGCCGCCAGTCAAAATCGAGCATCGGCGACTTCAAGTTATTGCAGTCACTTCGCTCCGAATGGAAATGGGAAGATATATCGATGGATTTCGTTACGAGTTTGCCGAGATCGAGGTCGGGCATGAATGTGGTATGGGTGATTGTTGATCGCCTGACCAAGTCGGCACATTTTCTGGGCATCAAGGACACTTGGGGCCCGGAGAAGTTAGCTCGTGTGTTTATTGCGCAGATCGTGAGACTTCACGGTACTCCGAAGTCTATTGTTTCGGATCGTGACGGCCGTTTTGTATCGCACTTCTGGCAGGCGGTGCATAAGGCGTTAGGTACCCGGTTGCGTTTGAGTACCTCCTTTCATCCCCAGTCAGATGGGCAGTCGGAACGCACTATCCAGACATTCGAGGACATGTTGCGTGCTTGTGCCCTCGATTGGAGTAGTGATTGGGAGGAGCATTTGCCATTGATCGAATTCACGTACAACAATAGTTGGCACGCGTCAATTCGGATGGCACCGTATGAGGCACTTTATGGGCGACGATGTCGATCGCCGATTTGTTGGAATGAGGCGTCCGATTTAGTCGGGACCGAGCCGGATGTTGTTTTAGAGACGAGGCGGAAGATAGAGTTAATTCGAGAACGGATGTTGGCGCCGAGTCGGCGAAGTCATATGCGACGTCCGTCGTCGACCTTTGGAATTCGAGGTGGGAGACCACGTTTTGCTAAAGGTGTCGCCGACGAAGGGAGTTTTTCGTTTTGGGAAGAAAGGAAAGTGAGCCGAGATTTATTGGACCCTTTGAGATTCTCGGCGAGTCGGTGAATTAGCGTACCGTTTGGCATTACCTCCACCTTGAGTCATGTTCATAGCATTTTTCATGTTTCCCAGTTGAGGAAATATGTTCCGGATCCTAGTCACGTCATCGATTATGGCGAGGTTGATATTGCCGAAGATATTACTTTTGAGGAGCGTCCTTTGAAGATTTTGGAGCATCGTGAGAAACGACTGAGGCATAAGACCATCCCTTTGGTCAAGGTGCAATGGTCGAGACACGGTGTCGAGGAGGCAACTTGGGAAACCGAGGATAGCATGCGTGCTAGGTACCCCGAGTTGTTTGTTTCTTAAGTTTCGGGACGAAACTTATTTTTAGAGGGGTAGAATGTAATATCCGGTATTTTCTTTCCCTTGTATTTTCATTTTTGGGTATATTTTTCGGTCATTGTGACCCTCATGTATCTTTCAGTATGTTCTTCCTGTCAACTGTTGAATTTGTACTCTTGTTATTGTTCGTTGTTTCAACTTTCCTCGCATGAGTTCGACTTTGTTAGATCATCATTAATTTTTGGTGACTCCAAAAATTATAAATCTTTGCAATATTATAGAACATCGAATTAGCTTTCCAATGGTTCAAACGGTGAGTCAATCGGAGTCCGGACGAGGGAGTTATGGTCGTTTCAGTTTTTGGCCGAGCACTCCCAGGAGCCTTTCGGCCGATAGGGGGGGCCGATAGACTCTACTGCCGGCATCCCGTATGGGTATCGGTTGGGCCTATCGGCCGATAGGCCGGCCGATATGTAAATTTCTTCACCTTCGAACTTCGGTAGCCTTTCGGCCGATAAGGG
This sequence comes from Orobanche coerulescens, assembly GCA_033398695.1. Classification (NCBI taxonomy): domain Eukaryota; kingdom Viridiplantae; phylum Streptophyta; class Magnoliopsida; order Lamiales; family Orobanchaceae; genus Orobanche; species Orobanche coerulescens. The sequence continues at coordinate 136,831 of JAWKAU010000227.1, forward strand.
GGTCGATAGACCCTCTGTAGGAAATCGTGTGACTATCGGTTGGGCTGTCGGCCGATAGGCGGCGATAGGTTCTGGCGTGTTGCACTATAAATGTGGTTTTGAGCGTGAGCACTCATTATTTCCCTTCTTTTCCACCGAGTCGCGAGAGACAGAGATAGAGAGGGAGATGGTTCTCCATCCCGGGGTCGATTTTCATCTGTTCTTTTCGGCGGGGACGCTCGGATAATCAATCTAACGCGCGTTCTACGGATCTTAGTACTCGAATCTTCCAAGGTATTGCTCTAAAACCCTATTTCGATTAATTTGGGGGTTTTGGGTTTTTCTTCCATTCGTTCCGTTTCGTTGGTGGATTCATGATGTATACGATTGATATTGTTAGTATCTTTAGTTTTCCTACGGATTCATGGATATTTTGTGGATTTTTATGGAATCGAGAGGGTTTGGTTGTGGTCCGCCCTCGTTGTTATTTTTGTATGAATATACATGAATCGTAGGCGGGTTTTAAGGGTGTATTCCTTTTCCGTAATCGTCTAGAGTTGGTTGTGATTGTGTTGTTCGAATCGTTAGGTTCATCCGTCGGTTCCTCACGGTCGTGCTTGATTCTTCCGTTCCGTTCGCGTCACCGTCTATTAATCGAGGCAAGTATCCTTATGAACTTACAATCTTGGCATAGTAGTTTTGTATGAGAAATTGTGTGTGTGTGTATGCTAACTAGGGGTTTTACTCTACGGGTCTCGGTAGGGGTCCACGGAGGTGTGGATCGACGAGCTTTGCTTTTAACCACTACGGGTTAGATCCGACGGGGTCTCGGTAGGGGTCCACGGAGGTGTGGATCGACGGTTAATTGTGGTGAATTTTACAAATGTGATTTGATATTGGCATTTCCTAAATGAGTGCTTTGAACGGTTTTCTTTATTGCATGCATTACCATATGTGTAAGATGTAAGTTGTTCATCTGGTTACTTGTACTAGCGTAATTGCTAACCCCTCTGGGGACCCGTTTGGGAAATTCGTTTATGAATTTCAGTCGGGTTCTTCGGGACGAGCGGGCGCTGGACCAGTACACGGATGATGGCCATGCGTGATGATTGTGCATAAGAGATGTCTTTTTGTCTTTTCATCTTTTATGGCTTTTGAACTAATAGCTGTACTCGAGTACTTAAGAGTTCTTGTTCGTCCAGATTGTATGGTTGTGTTTATGTTGTGTTGGATGATGATGTTCTATTGACCGGTTGAACCGGGTGGATTGTTCTGTTTTGCGTCTTTATGACGTGGTGTTATTTTATCGTTTCTGTGAGTCGTTGTGTATGATGCTGTTCAGCCTGGTGGGTCCCATATAGGGATTCACGGCGCTGTAATATACCTCGGATATCCTGGGGGTGTTACACATATAGCCTCCTTCACTAAAAGCACTCTCAACGGGGACTGTGGATGCGGGCACTGCAAGAATTTCTTGTGCCATAATGGAAAGTATGGGAAATTCGGTTCCCCTTCTTTTCCACCAATCCAACAGATCAAAGGTACCTGCATTGTCATCCTCCGGCACAAAACTAGTTGAATAATATCTACTAAGGTCATTTCTTTGACCGACGTTACTACCACCCCTATTTCTTGCTATATTATAGAGTTGTTGTTGAAATGGGTTAGTGGGAGTTCTGTCGAATTCCATGTTAAATGTATTTGTAGTCTTAGTTCTTGTTTTTTGAGTTTGAATCTTATCACCATATTTAGAAGAATATTCAGAAAAAACAGTTTCTAAACTATTTTTCAAATCAATTTTTACTTGTTCAACGTCAGGAATATTTTCAAATAAAGTTTGACTTTCAACACTATCCTCAATATTAGGAAAACCCAAATTTTTAAGAATATTATAATATATTTCAAGTAATTGTTCTACTTGAGCTAAATTCAAATCGGGAGATAAAACAGCACTAATCAAGAAAACATCATGAATACGATTAAAGTATTTTAGCCATTTTAAACACATATTATAAATAACATTCGATAATCTTTCGGATTTATTACAAGCATCCATTTCAGATACAATAAAACAACAATGAAATAAAACTTTAGGAGACGTGGGATAATAACAACCACTTAAATCTTTAGTTGCATTTTCAAAAACCCTTAATAGTTTTATTAAATCTTTAGTTTCATCCCAATACGTTGGCAATAAATAAAATCCTTCTACGTGAAAATACGTATCAAAAAATTCACACAATAATTCTTTATATTCATTAGTTGGATTTAACATCTCATAAGTTGAGTTCCATCTATGTTTGACGTCTGGAGTAAAAAATTTGGGTTGCATTTGTTTTGACTTTAAAAATTTTACCCATTGTCTAGCTAACTTAGTGCGATTATGTAAAAACAAGACACATTTTCTAATTGGTTCTATTGACTCGTCTACAAATTTTAATGCATCTTGTACACATAAGTTTAGAATATGACATATACATCTAGTATGAAATAATTGACCCGCTAAAACAGGATTGCAAGCTTGTATTAATGCTGGTACACTTGCAGTATTAGAACTAGCATTATCAAAACCAATTGTGAAAATTTTATCTTTTAAGCAATAAAAAGTTAAAATTTTAATAATTGCTCTAGCTATATTATCTGCACTATGTGTACAATTAAATTTTTTAAACGCAAGTAATCTTTTGTTTAAGTTCCAATTTTCATCAATCCAAAGGTATAGTTATTCCCATATAATCATTTTTTTGTTTAAAATCTGCCCAAGTATCTGCAGCTAAAGAAACTCTATGATTTATAGATCTAAAATAAGCTCATAGTGCAAGTTTATGTTGTTTGGCTAAGTATACTACTTGTCTAGTCATTGTGGTACGTGGAATTCTTTTAATAGCAGGATTATAGGCATTTTGCATCCTGTATTCCCAACCCGTACTATCCGCAAAATTAAAAGGTAAAGATTCTTGTGCACATAATTTTGCCATTTGTTCTCTAGCAATTTTTTCATTATATTTATAAAGTTGAGATTCAGACATACCTTGATTGCCGTCTGGCCCGGCTCCAGTAGAAGGTTGGAAGTTGAGTTGACTTTGTGACTTTTGTTCTCCGTGGACCGAGGCATGGTTATTCTCAAAATGCCTTATAAAATTTCCATATCCATCCCCGGCTTTATACGGATACTCTTTCGAGCAGTAGTTGCAAGATACCTTCATCGAACCATCCGACATTTTTCCCTTGGTAAAGTGTTTTGAAAAAAGTACGGATACCGGTCTCCTTTCTGCAACAGGGGCAGGCTTGTTTCTTGCTTTACTTTTCTTGCTTCCTCTGCCTTTCACATTTTCTTCCTCCTCGGACGATAACTCCTCAACATAAGGAGGTTCTTCTTCAGCTTGGCTTGCCGCAGGACGCTTCGACTTTAATTTTTGCGTCGGAGTTGGTACGCCTTGAAGAGTGCGCTCGAATGTTGCATATGTTGATTTAACATAGCTTCATCGATTTCATGGTCCATTTCTTCGTCGATGTTTTGCAGTTGTTGACGATTCGGGACACGTCGAAATCCTCAGAGATCAACTTCTTCTTCACTGGTAGTTGTTGTACTACCGTAATAGATATTTTCATGTGTAGCATCATATTCAGGTTCTTGAATTTCATTTTCAAAACCGGGTGGAGTTTGGTTTTGGGGCTCCCGAATAATTATTCCAGATGGTTTCTTCGATTTGCCCCAAAGACCCATTCGCTCGAACTTGGACATTTTGGATTTTTTGGGAGATGTAGCAATACCCTTTCCCTTGTCAGAACTCGACATAATGATAAAATGCGAAAAAAAAAGAGAGATTAAGTAGTATAGCAATTAACAATGAGAGTTTGAGAGATAGATAGTATTGAAGGTGTGGAAAAATTGTGTTGGGGAGGGGGGGTATTTATAGATAGGAATTTTTTTTTTTTAAAATCGGACTAGCCGTTAGACCCGCCGGTCACGGTCCGACCCACGGGTCAGTCCGACCGGGTCCAACGGCCATTTTTGAATTTTTTTATTTCCGCGGTCGACGGGTCGGACCAGTGGTCGACGGGTTGGGAGAAGCTCGACCGGACCCCACCCGTATACCATGGGTCGGGTCGGCGGATCGCACGGTCGACCGGTCCGGATCTTGCGGGTCGGCCGGGTCGACGGGTCGACCGGCGGGTTGTTGGGCACCTCTACATACGAGTGCCACAAAAGCATACACAATAATATCACATACAAGCACGATAGTTATTATTTTTTATCACAAATTTGCACAAATATAATAATCAATCATAACATGAGCCACAAGTTTGATGTCACAATTTTTATAAATGTGATATTACAGATGCAATATTCAGTAAGAAAATCTCAATAAGTAAAAGTCAATTTTAATGAGTTTAAATCAGTTTTAACCGGTTAAAAATAATTTCAATCAATAAATATTAGGTGAATGAAATATCATTTGATAAAATGTTCATTTTATTCTCAGCTTTTTTGTCTCAAAATAACTTTTTCCCAAACTTGAAATACATAGAAGCCTCGATAATCCAATAAATCGAGAATAATTTTCTTTTATATAAAAATTATTAAATATAGAAGATTTAATTAACACAAGATACTAACGAAAATGTTAATTCCGTTCCCCAAATGTTTGCCTCAAAATCAATTTTTCCGAACCGGAATATACCGAAGGCCCAAGCCCAACAAGCAAACAGCTTTCCAAAATAATTGAAGAGAGTTGTAATTTCATGAACTTGAAATTAAGATTAACGAGTCATTCAGACTAGATGCGTCTTTTGTATATATGATGTATTATATATTTAAATTGTTATTGTTCAGACAAATTTTCATCATTTTGATCATGGATCCGTCATTTATTTTCGTCATTTTATATTCTGACGTATTTTTGTCATTGTATATATAAGTTGTCACAGAAGCATACATTTTGTAGCATGATACGTATTTAAAATAGTTTATTGACATGTAATCTTTTAAGATGTATTTTTTACGTAATATTTTTTGTCTATTTATTTTGGTATTAACTCTATCATTTTTAATTAGAACTAGCTAATATTAATACATTGGGCCAAGTTATAACTATTTCTTATGATAGACAATGATGCCGCGATGCACATGTCTTTGTATAGAAGTTTTCATAGATTTAAAATACGTGCGATGCACATGGGCTATATAGAAGTTTTCATAGCGTAATATTCGGCATTTATTTTCGTCATTTTATATTTAAGTTTTCATGGTGTCACACATTTCTTTAAAGCTTTATACGTCTTAGAATACTTTATTGAGTTGCACATGGGCCGTATATAAGTTTTTATATCGTAATCTTGAACTTATTTTCGTCATTATATATCTAAGATTTGATGGTATCACATTTCTAAGCATGACACACATTTAAAATAGTTTATTGACATTAAAAGAGTATATGTGAAGAGATTTTTTTCAAGATGTTACATTGAAAAGAGTCTATTCACATGTAATTTTTTAATATGTATAAGTTACATAAATTATTTTAAATATGAAGCGATGACATTAATGTTGGAGATCTTTTATATTGATCCACGTGCAATGCACACAGGTTTGGACTGCCTCAGGACCCATGCGATGCACTCAGGTTGGATCTAATTGTTTTTTTCGTAATGTTCGGGACTAATTTTCGGTTCATGTTTGAAACTCTCATTTTTTTGTGAAAGACGGACTTCGTTGCTCAAATAAATTATATTATTAAAAGCGAACTATAAAACAAATTTCCTTTTTAACAAAACTATAAAAACATAAAACATTAAAGTGATTAGTATATTCAAGAGTATAAATTATAATTCGTATAATAAATTATAATTCGTATAGTAAAATATTGCATGTTTAATTTATAACGTACTATTAATATGAATGCCAGGTATTCATCTATATTGACACCGGTGGCCGTTGCGTTGTCCTTATTGTTGTTGTTCTTCTTGTTGTCTTTGTCGTTGTTGTTCATTGGCATTTTGCATGTTTTGTTCTTGATACAATTTTCGTGACTTGTCAATCTCTTTCTTTAATGTGAAGAGGTTTTTTGCAAAATGTTATATTTAAATGAGGCTTTTCATATGTAATCTTTTAATGTGAGTAACTTACATAAATTATTTTTTGATTAATGCATTATTACAACATTTTTCCATAAACTATAATATCGAATTTGGAGCATTCATTAGTAACTCATTCTAAGTATTTACAGTATGACGACATGAATCACATGATCTCAAACTCAAATGAATAATGCTTACCTCGTGATATGTGGATAACATTTGAAATACAATTTTCTTCTCCTTTATATACTTCTTCGATTTAGAAGATTCTCATTGGTATGATGATAGTGTGAAGATATTTTTATTATATTTTTATTATATACTACCATTTGCAATATGTAACATCGACATAATTTACACAGTCATATCAAATATCAAAGTCACACAATATTCCAAGACGTTTAATTAAAAAAGTGACATTAACACAACGCAAGACAAAAACTACATTAAGAGCAAAAATATTAAAATGCACCAACAAAGTGTAGTAATAATTATTGACTAAAAATTGAATGCTCGTCACATCATTTTCAATAAACTTACTTGCTAACGAATCAATAGTATTAGCTCGTTTATCGGTATTACATGAAGTAAAATATTGCATGTTTAATTTGTAACGTATCATTAATACGAAAGCTAAGTATTCATCCCACCGGTGGCCACGGCGTTGATCTTGTTGTTGTTGTTGTTATTTTTGTTATTGTTGTCTTTGTCGTTGTTGTTCATTGGCCTTTTGCATGTTTTGTTCTTGACATAATTTTTGTGACTTCTCGATCTCTTTCTTTAATGCTTCTTGATGCGCTACAAAAAAAATAGATATAGTTGATCGTTAGTAACTTAAATACGCTTAATCAATATATTGCATTTTCGATCAAAGTAAAAATATTCGTGCATGTTCCACTTAATTGATAAGACAACGATGTGTAGGATCTCTTAAACCATTAGAAAAGATGATGTTACTACCAAATCTCCTAAGCCACCATCTTTATGTCCTACATTGTTACACACAAAAAACACACGTGAAATTTACATAAAATAATATAAATCAATATGCTAAATAAGTAAGACGATATGATGCTTACTTTACCACCATAATAAGTTGTAGCCCAATGTGCACGTGGTGTGGAGGAAGTTGTGGTTTGTTGTGTGTGATTTTTGACACATTATATAGTTGATAAAATATTTGTAACTCATGGACGGGAAGGTAAAAAGACTAACCACTAATTGGTGTGTTTAATTTATGCATTCATGGCATTTTTGGTTTGTATTCTTTGTGTTTAATGTGCACGATTCCTATGTACTTACCCTTATGCATGACTATTAAATCAATGTACTAACACATGAAGCTTTCACATTTCACTTTCAATTCATGAAACATTTATTGTGAGCACTTTGCATTTATAAGACAACTTATTAAGCTTTTAGTATATAAGATGTTGGATTCAAATACAATACACAAAGTATGAACAAAATAAAATGAATATATTTATGCCATCTAATTATTTATCCCTTATATTTATAGTATATGCATAATGTATTACTGGACTATGACTGTGTTTAGCACTAGCTTATCAGCTAGTTTATAAGCTTCAGGAGCTTATTTGACCATTGATTAAAAAAAAGTTTGTTTCGTAAACGACTAGCTTCTCAAATCAGCTAGTTTATAAGTTAGCTGATTGATAAGCTAATTTTTCAAGCTTGTGAAAAAAAGAAGCTAGCTTCTCATCTTTATATATTCCATATATGTCCATGACCTAAAAAACATAGGGTGTTTTTTTACATAAACACCCTTGAATAATTGATATATTACAAATAAACCCACCATCCATTAATTTTTTAGGAAAAATCGAGGCTTCACATGAGTGGTGGACGCGAAAAATTATGGTTAGTCAGATCATCTGTCTATTACACTTGCTAATGAATTACTTTGTTATAAATATAATACAATAATTTTGTGTTCGATTTATCTTTTATATTTTACGGAATATTTTTGACACCTATTGTTGTTGTGAACTTGTTCGTAACTAAAATTATACACATAAGTTCTATTCAACGGCAATTTCAAACCATCAAAAATAAATTATCAATGACTTTTCAAAGTGACAGTGAAGTGTGAATAGTATATATGTGTAATTTAGAGGTAAAATAATAATAGACAAAAATATCATTTATTTTATTTTATAACAATTATTGTTAAAATATAATGAGAACGTTTAAAAAATAATAGAAAAATAAAAGTGGTCATTTTATGTAATTTTATATAAAAAAAGAGCTAGCTTATCAGCTAATTTGCTAAACATCTACATTAAAATCAGCTAGCTTATCAGCTACCTAATCAGCTAGCTTATCAGCTACCCAATCAGCTATCAGCTAGCTTATCAGCTATCAACTTACTTATCAGTTAGTTTTGCTAAACACAACCTATGTGTACATATATCGCATGCACTGTTTATGTGTGTGGATGTAATATGGAGTAAAAACTTAATATAAAAACATTTTTTTTTCTTACGTATGAGAAATAATTTCTTTCTCCAATATTGCATTTGGTCATTTGAGAATGAATAATATTTATATTGAATGCTTAGCTTATGCACAATCAGATTTAGAAATTAAAATAATGGTTCATAAACTAAGAGATTTCAAAAGTTTTATTACTACTATTATTATTCATGCATCTTCACCCCTTGTAAAGTTAAGTAGATCATAAATTATGGAATTTTAGAAGTTTTATTAAGTATAATATATAAAATTATTATTATTATTATACGAGGCTTTACGAACCCGTGCGATGCACCGGCTTTATTTTTGGTTGAATATCTACGTGTTTTGTACGTAATGTTGGTGCGTATGGTTAAATATGTGCGTATGGTTGAATTTATATCAATGTGTTATCAAGATTGCATCGATGTTATTTGTTGTCTTTTGAAAAGTTTATAGCCCTTTTTTTTTTGCTTTTGTCTTTTTTTTTTTTTTTTTTATGTTTGTAGTATAAGTTTTAGATAATTAGTTATATTTAATGTATTGGATTCTTAATGTTTCATAATAGAGTATTGGTCTTAGTTGGCCCATATTCCATACGAAGTAATTGGGCTTTGTTATGTCAATGTAGCTTATTGGCTTTCAGAACTCGTGTGATGCACAAACGTTGTATCTACGTGTTTTGTGCGTAATGTTGATGCATATAGTTGAATATGTGCAGATGGTTGAATTTATATCAATGTGTTATCAAGATTGCGTCGGATGTTGTTTGTTGCCTTTTGAGAAGCTTGTAGCTTATTTTTTTTTGTTATTGTCATTTTCTTTTTTATGTTTTGTAATATCCGCAAATTCGATTTCCGGTAATTTTCATTTTTTTCCGGCGGAGGTCCGTTTCGACAACTCGCTTGTCACTGTTTTGGAATTCTGAACCTATTTTGTTCTTGGAGTTTCTCCGCTTAGACGGGTCTCGATGACGTTTTACGTAATTTCATCTTGTGTTATATTTTGTCTCATGTGTATTTGTCTCTCGTTAAACTCGTTCGACTTCGTCATTTTCTTACTTCCAGGGGTTCGTATGATTGAGTAGAACATGTTGTGAGTTTCGGATTGTTAATCCGACGTTGTATCGTGATTTTCGGATGTTTGGGCCGTTTTTGTAACTTCCTAGAAATTTAGGGAATTTGTTCCTTGTTCGACCTTGGTTGTGTACCTCAGATCGTTTTGGGGTTCCGTACTTCCATTTCGTGTTATTGTTGCCCAAATATCGATTCCTATTGCTTTTATTCTCTTTCCGGATCTTTTTTCGTCATTTTGGGACCCGAGGGGGTGTGAGCGCGACACAAGGATTGTGCGCGCGGCACACATACTACCCGATTGTTGGCCGAGCAGTGTCTGGTGTGCCGCGGCACAAGGATTGTGCGCCGGCACACAGTGAGTCGGTGCCGCGGCACACTTGTCCGGCCGCGGCACACCGTGTGGCACTGCCGGCTAAAACCTCATGCCGCGTGCCCGGCACGGTCCGCAGCTTGCGGCACATGCCGAGTCCGAGCCGCGGCACACTCCGAATGAGCCGCGTCACAACGAGCGGTCACCACCACCGGGCGCAATTTTTGGCCTGTGCGCGGCATTAGCCGAGCCGCGGCACACAATGCGGTGAGCGCTATAATCGGGTGTTTTCATGAGTTTCGCTCATTTCCTCCTTTTCTTCCACCGTGCGCGAGAGAGAGGGTTGAGAGGGGATTTCTTCTCCATCCACCCTTTTGATTGTGTGTTTTTCTTCATCTTCCTTCGATCGTGTAGCTCGGATTGTGGATCTAGCACGTGTTCTTCGGATTATAGGGTTTGTATCTTCAAGAGGTAAGATCTCTTATACCCTAGTATGATTTTTGGGGAGGGTTTGGTGGTGATCTTGTGTTTTAATCCGAATTAACCGATGTTGTTGTTAGATTTTGATAGTACTCTCGTGACCCTTGGTTTTCTTGTTTTTGGTTGGGATGAAATCCCGTTAGTTCACCGTTAACCGATTTCAATTCCCTACGCACTCTTGGTGTTCGATAAATTGTCCCAACGGGTAGAACTAGGAGGGATTTCTTCGTATTCATGATGTGAGATTGATTGTATATCATTATTGTGTTAGGGTCGGATTTGAGAGGATTGTTCGGACCGGAACCTATTCCTTCGTCGTCTCCTTCGCGTCGTATTACCAAGGCAAGTACCTCGATATACGAATTGTAACTGCGTGAAATCATTGTTGTCGAAGTGTATGAGTTTATATGGAGGTATATATATGTATGTGTATATATATATATATGTTTATATATATAGTTACATGTTAAATATATGTATGTATATACGTATATTAATATATATGTTTATGTCGGTGATCGACGAGTGTTGAATTCTACCATTAGTTGACGTACTCAACTTGGATTGATGGGCGAACTATAGTTATTCATATAATATAGTGAGGTTATATATATATATATATATATATATATATATAAATGTGTATATATTCGGTTGAGTCGCAACATAGAGATATATGTGCGGTGTTGATTGAGTTTGATTGATAACATGCGTGTTATTGGAGGTATATATGGAGGTATATATATGTATGTGTATATATATATATATATATATATATGTGTTTATATATATAGTTACATGTTAAATATATGTATGTATATACGTATATTAATATATATGTTTATGTCGGTGATCGACGAGTGTTGAATTCTACCATTAGTTGACGTACTCAACTTGGATTGATGGGCGAACTATAGTTATTCATATAATATAGTGAGGTTATATATTTATATATATATATATATATATATATATATATATATCTATATATATAAATGTGTATATATTCGGTTGAGTCGCAACATAGAGATATATGTGCGGTGTTGATTGAGTTTGATTGATAACATGCGTGTTATTGTTTATTTGTGTGGATATGGACTGGCGGAGAAATTGTGTGACTTGATGTACCGAGTTGAAAATTGTTGTGACAATTGTCCGTGTGCTTGATGTTTGAACAATGTGGATACTTGTTGTGAGAAACGTCATATCCGGGAACCTCTGAGGGCGGGGCGGTGTACTCCGGCCTGGTGTACGCTGCAATGTGCGGCTCCATATGGGTGGTGAACGCCGGTGTCACCTAATGCGCGTGCAAGGGGCGGCTCTTGCGGGAGTGACGCCGGTGCGGTGACATGTTCAAGGAGCGGCCGACATAGTGGAGTGAACGCCGGTGCACAGGTGTGCAGTGGAGGCGCCTGGCAGGCTTATTGGTTACGGGTATTTGAGTGATAGCTACGACCCCGTTACCGAACGATGTTCGTATCTCAAATTCTTTCAACTCACTTTTAATGTTTGTCTTGATACAGACCGCAATCCGTGTTTTTGAAAGCTTGTTTCAAATTGTTTTTAAAGCGTTGGTATCAGGGTTAGTTAACCACGGAGGTTTGACGAAATCTCCGAGGGTTAATTAATCGGGGGTCTTGAGCAGATATGTCGAATGAGAGTTCTATACCTTTGATTGTATTGTGGTGCTATTCTCGTATTGGGTCGAGGACCCCGTGGAATGTTGAGATGATTGGTTTCGTGATGATGTTATTTGGAATGGGTTGAGAACCCCGTGAGATGTTGTAATGATTTCGTTTGTGACGGTGTTCTATAAATTGGGTCGAGAACCCCAAATAAGTTGACCTGGTTTTTGTGTAATCGTTTTCCATACGTTGGGTCAAGGACCCCAGAGTTTTTGAAATTATTTCCAAAGGTATTCCCATTCGATTTTAAAAACCCCTAAACGGCCCGAGTCAATAATAATGATTGCAAACTATCTTATCAAAATACTTTTCCTTTTACAAAAGGGATCTTCCTGACCCCTTGGGCTCGTTTAAAGTTTCATGAATGTTATTTTCCGTAAGGAGAATATGACTATGTGATTACCTTTCAACTCGTGTATGCGAGTGTTATTCTGTGCTGACTGTGGGAATGTATGGTTTGTGTTAAGGCTTCACGGCGGTTGAATTTTACGTTGTTACTGTTCGTATATCTTGTATATTATGTACTTGCACTAGCAAAATTCCAGTTTGCTAACCCCCGAGTTTTCGGGGGGTGGGTGCCTGTTATGCGCTCGGAGTTTTGGCACTGGGAGCAATCACGGATCGGCTTGGAAGGAGATGGAAGACGACGATGCTAATCACACCAGAGTCAGAGTCTTTTCTTTTGTATCATTTTGGTCGGTATTTCTCTGTCGTTCGAGTATTCACCCTTGCATGGGTGTAGTTATCATTTATTAAATTAAGTTGTCATTCTCTTTTTGTGTTCGAGTTTATTGTTGTCATTGTAATATGAATGTCGTTAGTTTCTGAATTGGTTTATGACCTTGTCGGTCTGTTTTCTATTTAATTTTGACCCCGGTCGGTCAATCGTTGAGTAGTCTTTTGGAGTTTAGCCTGGTAGATCCTTGTGATAAGGGTCTACGGCGTGTGACATTCCCGGTCGTATTCTGGGGGTGTTACATTTATGGTATCAGAGCTTAGGTTTGCGAAAAACCTAGGCCGTTGGGTCAAGTCCATGTCTTGTGTAAGTCGCGCGCATCAGAGTCGTGATTAGTATCGTGGTTCCGACATCATCTTCCGGCAATCCGTGATGGTAAGCCTCCCGATCGTAAGTCCCCTTATATACGTATTTGATTACATTGTGCTAATATGCTTAATGTGAACTAGGAATTGGAACTTGTTGGTGATATTATCGTTTTAGGATATAACATGCGCATGCGGTCCGAGTATAAATAGTTACATAGTATGCTTCGGAAGTCGAGCATGTTTATCTGTTTCGGTACTTTATTAGAATGAATTCACGAATGATAATGTTATCCACCGCATGAGTATTTTAAGATGGTTTTTGTTATCTTGCAAACCGAGTTTTGATATTTTGGTCTTGCATATTTTGATAGTATTCTTATGACGGTATTTGATATTTCATAAATGACTTTTGTGAGTATTTGAGAATATTACCGACTTCGGCCTTTTTGGCATTTAGATCATTTTTTTTAAGGAATTTTTGCACAGTGGGTTCCGGCACGGCCCACGGCGCAGTAGTATCTCGAATATTTTAAAGCAATGCTTTGAAATTTTCTAACATTGTGTAAAGCCATGATTTAATACCTTCATGTTAATTGGTCCCGTATCTCGGTGGATAATTCTTTCTATTTTCCATTTTGGAAGACGAGGTTAGATTTTCATATTTGTGATATTTGGTACTCATCATTTTTGAAATATTTCAATTTAGTTACGAATTAATTTTCGATTTCTTTTTTTCTTTTATTCATCACTCGAAAATAATTTTTAGAGTCATTATGTAAACTTCCTCTTCCGAAATAAAAGACAGTGTTTACAAGTCTTGGGCGCAACGTGACTAGCCCCTTTTTCAAAAATTTGTTTTCATTAAGTGCATACATATAATGATCGTCCTCGTCGAGGAACTCGAACTTGACTTCATAAAACTTTATGCTTTACGATATTACCGTTATTCTATAGATGTTAACTAAACCTTGCGTTGATAAGGGTGGTATACTGTACGACTGATTATTTGATAATGCTGAATGGAACTATCTGTATTAGTATGTCAAGCCTCGGCGGACGTGGACGTGATGATGGAAATGGAAGCGGCAAGGTGGTTCGTACGACCACGATCCATGCTACGGTGAAGGAGTATCTAGATCAATCGATATCCTATGAAATCTCCTCAGTGGTCGAGCCCACGAGCGAAGCCAAGAGACCGAGGATATCTAGGAAGTTTTTGGGCGGTGAAGAGCCTAAGGCTCCCAAACCCCAACGTCGTTCGAACGCGTCGTCTTCGCGATCAGGAGTGAGCGCTTGGAATCCCAAGCCAGCATCGGTGACTCTCGGTAAGGAGGGAGGGTGCTTCAACTGCAATCGTCAGGGACATGTTCATGCAAATTGTCCCTCTCCACTCTTGACTTGTTACCGGTGTGGGTGTGAAGGTCATCGGGAGAAACACTGTGAGACAGTTTCCGAATTGGCAAAGAATGCCGCCCTGAGAGAGAGCAGAGCTAGTGACTGGAGAATGTCCCGAAACCCTATGTTTCCTTCTGAAGAGCCTAACATGGGAGGATGAATATTTTGCAATATGTCCTAATTGTTGCTCTTTTGAACAATCGTGACTTTGATCGTTCCTCATTTCATTGCTCTATGTTACCAACTCTTGTTGTTCTAAGTTCGGGATCGAAATGTTTTCTTAGTATGGGGAAATGTACTACCCGTACTCTTCATAGTATTTTCAGTGTTGGGTGACTTTCATTGCTGGTACTTCATCTATGACCCTCTCGATAATTTTTTTTTTTTAAACTACCCTGTTGTACTTAGCCTACCGTTCTCCGAACGAATTTCAGAACCGTGTTGTTAGACTCCGTGAATTATTGTGGTCTTTCCACATCTGAGCTTGATTCTTGCAGAAATTTTGTTCGAAGCTAATATTCCCTCGCGTGCAATTAACATTTCCGGATGTATTATGAACTTGGATGCGGTTGGTTGAGCTCGAAACATGATTTTCAGGACGTCTGAACTATTTTGTGATTTTCTTCCCTCTGGGAGTTTTGGTGTCCAAATTCATACTCCTCCACCTCAACTTATCGTGTTCCCATACATTTTTATCGCCTCGACTCACGTACCGGATGCTCACTAGGTCAGTTCATCGTATTTCTGGAACCTTGCATTCGCGCTTTGCTCGTGATGAATTGGGGCTGAGCAAGTAGTTATTTCCTTGATTGTTCCGCCGCTCTCTATTTTAAGTTTCGGGACGAAACTTTTTTTAAGGAGAGTAGAATGTAATATCCGCAAATTCGATTTCCGGTAATTTTCATTTTTTTCCGGCGGAGGTCCGTTTCGACAACTCGCTTGTCACTGTTTTGGAATTCTGAACCTATTTTGTTCTTGGAGTTTCTCCGCTTAGACGGGTCTCGATGACGTTTTTACGTAATTTCATCTTGTGTTATATTTTGTCTCATGTGTATTTGTCTCTCGTTAAACTCGTTCGATTTCGTCATTTTATTACTTCCAGGGGTTCGTATGATTGAGTAGAACATGTTGTGAGTTTCGGATTGTTAATCCGACGTTGTATCGTGATTTTCGGATGTTTGGGCCGTTTTTGTAACTTCCTAGAAATTTAGGGAATTTGTTCCTTGTTCGACCTTGGTTGTGTACCTCAGATCGTTTTGGGGTTCCGTACTTCCATTTCGTGTTATTGTTGCCCAAATATCGATTCCTATTGCTTTTATTCTCTTTAGGATCTTTTTCGTCATTTTGGGACCCGATGGGGGTGTGAGTCGCGGCACAAGGATTGTGCGCCGCGGCACACATACTACCCGATTGTTGGCCGAGCAGTCTGCGTGTGCCGCGGCACAAGGATTGTGCGCCGCGGCACACAGCTGAAGCCGCTGCGCACACTTGTCCGGCCGCGGCACACCCGTGTGTCACCTGCCGGCTAAAACCTCTCAGACAAGGTGCCGCAAGATCCCCAGTGCCGCGGCACATGCCGAGTCTGAGCCGCGGCACACTCCAAATGAGCCGCGGCACAACGAGCGGTCAGCCGACCACTGGGCGCAATTTTTGGCCCTGTGCCGCGGCACAGATTAGCTGAGCCGCGGCACACAATGCGGCCGCTATAATCAGGTGTTTTCAGCGAGTTTCGCTCATTTCCTCCTTTTCTTCCACCGTGCGCGAGAGAGAGAGGGTTGAGAGGGGGACTTCTTCTCCATCCACCCTTTTGATTGTGTGTTTTTCTTCATCTTCCTTCGATCGTGTAGCTCGGATTGTGGATCTAGCACGTGTTCTTCGGATTATTGGGTTTGTATCTTCAAGAGGTAAGATCTCTTATACCCTAGTATGATTTTTGGGGAGGGTTTGGTGGTGATCTTGTGTTTTAATCCGAATTAACCGATGTTGTTGTTAGTTTTTGATAGTACTCGTGACCCTTGGTTTTCTTGTTTTTGGTTGGGATGAAATCCCGTTAGTTCACCGTTAACCGATTTCAATTCCCTACGCACTCTTGGTGTTCGATAAATTGTCCCAACGGGTAGAACTAGGAGGGATTTCTTCGTATTCATGATGTGAGATTGATTGTATATCATTATTGTGTTAGGGTCGGATTTGAGAGGATTGTTCGACCGAACCTATTCCTTCGTCGTCTCCTTCGTCGTATTACCAAGGCAAGTACCTCGATATACGAATTGTAACTGCGTGAAATCATTGTTGTCGAAGTGTATGAGTTTATATGGAGGTATATATATGTATGTGTATATATATCTATATATATGTGTGTTTATATATATAGTTACATGTTAAATATATGTATGTATATACGTATATTAATATATATGTTTATGTCGGTGATCGACGAGTGTTGAATTCTACCATTAGTTGACGTACTCAACTTGGATTGATGGGCGAACTATAGTTATTCATATAATATAGTGAGGTTATATTTATATATATATATATCTATATATATAAATGTGTATATATTCGGTTGAGTCGCAACATAGAGATATATGTGCGGTGTTGATTGAGTTTGATTGATAACGTGCGTGTTATTGTTTATTTGTGTGGATACGGACTGGCGGAGAAATTGTGTGACTTGATGTACCGAGTTGAAAATTGTTGTGACAATTGTCCGTGTGCTTGATGTTTGAACAATGTGGATACTTGTTGTGAGAAACGTCATATCCGGGAACCTTTGAGGGCGGGGCGGTGTACTCCGGCCTGGTGTACGCTGCAATGTGCGGCTCCATATGGGTGGTGAACGCCGGTGTCACCTAATGCGCGTGCAAGGGGCGGCTCTTGCGGGAGTGACGCCGGTGCGGTGACATGTTCAAGGAGCGGCCGACATAGTGGAGTGAACGCCGGTGCAGTGTGTGGTGGAGGCGCCTGGCAGGCTTATTGGTTACGGGTATTTGAGTGATAGCTACGACCCCGTTACCGAACGATGTTCATATCTCAAATTCTTTCAACTCACTTTTAATGTTTGTCTTGATACAGACCGCAATCCGTGTTTTTGAAAGCTTGTTTCAAATTGTTTTTAAAGCGTTGGTATCGGGTTAGTTAACCACGGAGGTTTGACGAAATCTCCGAGGGTTAATTAATCGGGGTCTTGAGCAGATATGTCGAATGAGAGTTCTATACCTTTGATTGTATTGTGGTGCTATTCTGTATTGGGTCGAGGACCCTGTGGAATGTTGAGATGATTGGTTTCGTGATGATGTTATTTGGAATGGGTTGAGAACCCCGTGAGATGTTGTAATGATTTCGTTTGTGACGGTGTTCTATAAATTGGGTCGAGAACCCCAAATAAGTTGACCTGGTTTTTGTGTAATCGTTTTCCATACGTTGGGTCAAGGACCCCGAGTTTTTGAAATTATTTCCAAAGGTATTCCCATTCGATTTTAAAACCCCTAAACGGCCCGAGTAATAATGATTGCAAACTATCTTATCAAAATACTTTTCCTTTTACAAAAGGGATCTTCCCGACCCTCGGCTCGTTTAAAGTTTCATGAATGTTATTTTCCGTAAGGAGAATATGACTATGTGATTACCTTTCACCTCGTGTATGCGAGTGTTATTCTGTGCTGACTGTGGGAATGTATGGTTTGTGTTAAGGCTTCACGGAGGTTGAATTTTGCGTTGTTACTGTTCGTATATCTTGTATATTATGTACTTGCACTAGCAAAATTCCGGTTGCTAACCCCGAGTTTTCGGGGTGGGTGCTGTTATGCGCTCAGTTTTTGGCGGCTCGGGAGCGATCACGGATCGGCTTGGAAGGAGATGGAAGACGACGATGCTAATCACATCAGAGTCAGAGTCTTTTCTTTTGTATCATTTTGGTCGGTATTTCTCTGTCGTTCGAGTATTCACCCTTGCATGGGTGTAGTTATCATTTATTAAATTAAGTTGTCATTCTCTTTTTGTGTTCGAGTTTATTGTTGTCATTGTAATATGAATGTCGTTAGTTTCTGAATTGGTTTATGACCTTGTCGGTCTGTTTTCTATTTAATTTTGACCCCGGTCGGTCAATCGTTGAGTAGTCTTTTGGAGTTTAGCCTGGTAGATCCTTGTGATAAGGGTCTACGGCATGTGACATTCCCGGTCGTATTCTGGGGGTGTTACATGTTTGTAGTATAAGTTTTAGGTAATTAGTTATATGAAATGTATTGGATTTGTTTTATCTAATGTTCAGAACTCGTGCGATGCACAAAAGTTGTATCTAATGTTCATCGCGTAATGTTTGTGTAAATTGCCGAATATAATTTTTTATATGTTTTGTGCCCGTGCGATGCACACATGTTTTATCTAATTGTTCATCGCGTAATGTTTGTGTAAATTGCTGAGTGTTAGTATGATGGTGAGTCTGAAATATACAACAATCTTTTGTTGATGTCTTTTACAAATGGGTTCGAGAAAAAATTGAAGTTTCCAACCCTTATTAATGCTCTTCATTAATGCATTATTTTCAAGACCTTATTAATTAAGACCCACACATATATGAATTATGTAATTCATGTGTCACAATACGTAATGCATGTGTCACAAAACCAACTTCAATGTTTCCGAAACATATCAATTATTAGCCGATATGGATTCTTATAAAATGAAGATTAATACAACGACTTAAGAATAGCATAAAGTGAAAAGAATTATATGTAAGGAATTATTCATCTAAATAAAACACCTTTAAGTTTTGTTACATGTTTATTTGACCTTCAAGTAGTCATAGATCGACCTACAATTAGTTTATATTAGATTATGTTCTTCATAAATGTTATATATCATGTCAAACTTTCTAAATTTTCTTGTAAAAGCAAATGTCATCATTTTCTTTTCAGAAGGATTACATGAAAGTATTAGAAATCATGATTCGTGTATGCATGTCATCTGCATGTCATTTGAAAATCGTAATGTATAAAAAATTCAGAGATGATGTCTTTTACATGACGATCATAATATTTAACAAACACCCACTTAATCACATTAACCCAAACAGTCCCCATTCAACCTTTTTACCACCGTCACCAATACCACCATTGCCACCACCGCCACCACAACCACTACCACTGCCCACAACCATCACCCCACCAACTCCGACCACATACTTTATAAGAATTTGCACTAAAAACATAATATATATAAAGTTATTAAAAACATAATATATATAAAAATATCTACAGCAATCGAGTGTTCATATATTCTTTTATTTAGCATTTATATGCTTTGAAAAATCATTACAATACCATACGTAATAAAATAACTTGCACAAAACATATAATATACTAAAGGGTGTTCCTTCTTCAACCCCAAATGGTCCAAACGTCCTTTTGTTGCTCTTCAAAGTGAGTGTTATTAGCAATGATGCAAATCAGATTTGTCCTCTATGTGCAGCCTACTATCAACATCGAATTTCACCGCTATATCCACCATATCCACACCTTCATAACATGTCTTATCACAAACAAACAATCATGTTTCCTCCATATTTTATCAACCTACATATTTATAAACTTCACCACAAAGAAATTGGATGATTAATCTTAAGAACACAAATATTGAAAGTATAAACTAATAATTATAAATGTAAAGTAGTAACCTCGACTCAGCAGAGGGTTTAGAATGAAAATGCTTCACTTTAGAAGAGTCATATAAAACATCCATTGCTGAAAGCTTGAAATGTTTCTTTTCGTTCACTTTTAGCGAAAACAACTGCCGCCAAAAGTTGAAAGAAGATATTACCAAAACCGTAAGGTGTATGCCAATTCTTCATAAGATAATAGTAATTAATAGGAATAAAAAGACCTTTCTACCCTCATCATCATTTTCAGATCTATTGTCACCGTCGGTTGGCAATAGTTTTGGACATCCATTATTTCATCGATATCTTCCTACTTCGCCTATTTAGAAATTGTAAGACCATGTGTAAAAGTACTATATTAAAAGAAAATGTCACTCATGCATGCATCTTGAGTGCTTTGAGATATAAGAGTGTAGAATGAAAACAAAAGAATATCCACAAACTTACATTATCAATAGACTGAAAATCAATGCCTTCCACATAAATGGCATTACTTCTACAATAAGTCTATGAAAAGCTCTCAAGCAGGACCTCAAAGTTTGTATTTCCCATGTAATTCAAAAACGGCACAACTCAATCTTCATCCAAAAACTCATTTCTTGATATCACGAAATAAAACAAACCATTTTAGAAACTATGTCATGGCTATAGGTAAAGTTGGATGACTTGGATGCATAAGTCAATTGTATTTATAGTTATAAGTCGACCTTTGAACATGCTTCATACACAATATAAACCTGGTACACGTGATTTGCACGATATTATCACTTTACACATACTCAAATTAAAGGTTATCATAAGCAACAAACTATCATGACATCACATGATTCACAACATCAGCAATTTACACACAAACAATAATAAACTAACAGCAAGCATGTGATTTGTATGAAATCATTAAACTACACACAAATTAAAGTTTCGCGCACACACACATCATTAACAAAGACCAAAGATCAGGTGATTCACGCATCTAGCTTTGACCATTCGAACACTTTGTACTTTTTGCTCTTCAAATGGTGTTATTTATAGTATTCAATGATGGTGGTTGAAGGGTTTGTGCATTTATTTGAAGGCAAATGAAATGAGCGAATGATTAAATGAAAGAGACTGGGAAAGCTATTTGATGACACTTCGCATGCACATGACATTAATCTCGTATATTAGAAGGATGAATTTTCACTTTTCATAATATTTTCACTTCAAAATTGATGTCATTAATACTCCACATTCAATTTTTAGGACCTAATCTTACAATATATATGATTATTATTATTATTATTATTATTATTATTATTATTACGAGGCTTGATCCAACCCGTGCGATGCACGGTCTTTGGTTGCAGACGCTTGAATGAGCATTGGTTGCAGACGCTTGAATGAGCATATGACGGTAGTTAGATGCCTATTAGAGAATTTGTATTATATTTATTTTAGAGGATTTAATTGTGATGTTATCATAACTTTTGTATTTAAATTAGTTTATTTACATTTAAAGTTACAATTAAAATAGTCTTTTCACATGTAGTCTTTTAATATGAATAAGGACTCATCCGTAACGCTTTTTCCGTGTACAATTATTTTTGGTGTGCAATGCATTAGTTGTACAGTACTAATTTTTGTGCACAACCCCCTTGCACATTAAATTAAGGGGGATAAGCTTTATATATAATAGATAGATGTTGGTATTAGCTGTATGTAAATCCTGAAACGTCGCCGTATGGGATTTTTATGTTTGAAACGAAGTCGTCTTTCCTGCTCCAACATTGCCTCAAGCCCGCAACTTTTCGTTCAACGGATATAAAAAAGTGGAAAATTTTAAACCCAGAATATTGGGGAGAGAGAGAGAGAGAGAGAGAGAGAGAGAGTAGGGATGTCAACTTTATCCATACTCGATCTTACCCGTTGGATAAACCCGAAATCGGGTCGGGTATCGGCCGAACCCAAAATTTTATGATCGGGTACGAGTAGGGTATGGGTATAGTATATCACCCGAATACCCGACCCGATTACCCGATCCGCGTACCCGTTTGAATTATATAAATATATTATTATTATTATATATTATAGATAAATATTATATTGTATTATAAATTATATATATTATTATATAAAATATTATGTTTTAAATATTTATTGTACTACATTGAATTTATTAATTACATTATATGTATACATGATAAATATTGAAAGTATTTATATTCTTAAGTATAGGGTATACGGTGCAGAATACCCATTAGGTACCGATTGCGATGGGCAATACGAACCGATCCGAATCAAATAGGGTAGGGTATGGAGAAGGCATACCCGTCACACCCGACCCATTGACATCCCTAAGAGAGAGAGAGAGAGAGAGAGAGAGAGGAAAAGTGAAACTTTTATTTTATTACCGAAATAAAAGAAAAGTGAACCACTATTGTGAATTTCTTTTCCTTTCGATTCCACTCCACCGCTTTGATCCACGCGTTGCTTATCGATTCCGATTCTTGGCTTCTGGTTTATTTAATTTCTTTTTTAATATTTTTTTACCCCCTTGCATAGTAAATTAAGGGGAATAAGCTTTATATATATGACAACGGTTCGTCGGGGATGGTTTTGCACTATCCAAAGCTGAATTTAAAATTAAAAATTAAAGCTGTGAAAAATGATTTTCCAGTCTTGTTTTACTAAAATAGGATTTTTTTTTTGTTTCATATAAAATCAAGAATCAGAATCTTGAGGAGGGAAAAAAAAATCTTACTCATTAATTTTTCAAATTGTACTTCATACGTCCATAGTTAATTGTAACATTGAATTTCTTTTTTAATATTTTTTTATTCCCTTGCACATTAAATTAAGATGGATAAGTTTTATATATAATAGATTGTTCTGAACATCACATCTGGATTACCATGTAAAAGTATTATTTAAAAATTAGAAACTGAAAAGATAATATAAATTATAAATGTATTCTTGATTATTATTATTGTATCAGTATACTCATAAACTATGGGTTTCAGAATTTTTGTTTAGTATACTGTATAAGATTCTTCTCTCTTTCTTCATATTATTATGATTAATTTAGTGTTACTATTATATATAACAAATATGAACTATTTTAATTTAATAATTAATATATTTTAATAGTTATATGGTGGTACACCAAAATGGGTGTGACACCAATACCACAATAGTAATTAAGTTTATTAAGTCGTAAACACCTTCGTCCTTAAACTTTCAACTTTTTAACCAAAATGAAAAGTAAAGTTATTAAGTAATTCATAAAAAGGAAGTTATCGATTTAATAAAAATTGCATTGACGCCAAATGTAAATGATTGAAGTATGACTCCTACATACAAATTAATTTTTAAAATTATATTTTTACCCCAACTTGTTCATAATGAGAATAGGTTAATTATAAAGCTTTCATATATTAACTTCAACAAATGATACAAATGTGCGATATGTTGCAGTCCGAGTACTCTGGAGTTTTTTCTTAGCAAATTCAGTTTAATCATGTATATTTATGCTTTTTCGCAAAATGGCCACGAAGATGTATTTTTCTTAAACATTAAGTTCTATTTTTTTTTACAGAAATGATGCAGTAAAGTTTTTGAGTAATCAATAAAAGGAAAGTCATGGATCTTATGAAAATTACATTTATACCCCATGTAATTTATTTATAAATTCTACATGAAATTAAATTCTAAATACACATCTTACCCCAATATCTTTGGGACGACTATATTCAAGTACAAACTTTTGAATATGTTATGAACTTTAACGAATGACAAAAAAATTACAATGTCTAAAGTCCCAACACTTTGGAATTTTTAAGCAAATTCAGTTGATCATGCATATATTTGTACTTTCTGCAAAATAGCCATAACGATGTATTTGAAATGTCTCGGTCTATTGTTGAGATCTTTTTACAACAATGATGTACTAAGGTTTTACGTTGGTGGTTAAAAAAGAAAAGAAAATGGATTTATTAAAAAAATGCATTTCTCCCCAAGCATTTTATTGAGGTCTAGGGCGCATTTCTCTGAACTTATTTTGATTCGAGTCAATTTCTTGATTCGATTAATTCAATTCGATTCGATTGATTCGATTCGGCCATTGATTCGATTCAATTTACTTCAGTTGGATTCAGTTTAGTTCAGTTCAATTATTGGCTTTTGAACGATATAAACCGAGTTGATTACGTAGATCTAAAGAGCTTGGAACAAGGCCCATGAACTAGGATCCTATGAAGCCCAGGAATAAATTCATCAACTCGGCATCGAGTACGACAGTTAGGCCGACATGAATATATGGCCTTAACTCGATCAGGCCTTAGCTCAGATTTAAGTCAAGACTTGGTTACCAGACAACCAACCTATTACGCCAACTCAGCTTCATAGCAAAACAAGCCGAGGTCCCCTAACCTACTTAAATCACTTCTCGGTGGACAAAGCCCTATTCTTTTAGTATGGCACGGAGCCTACGGTAGAATCCAAGATTGATACAAATAAGAAAATTCTTTCCTAACAAGGAGACCCTCTTCCTTGTATAGACAATCCTCATGAGGATTCTACTTCCCTAATATACGAGTCCAATACCAACACGGACTCCATGACTTCCTTTATAAGTTAGGGTTACAACATTCATGCCTATATAAACAGGTATATTTACACCTACACGGGTACAAAAACCTCTTGACTCTCAACATAGTCAATTTCTCTTATTCACGCTCAATATCCGTGATACTTATTCTCACGCCAGAAGGTCTTCGCCGATGATGCCCCGGCTTAGTTCACGTCTTAATGTTTCGTGTGTGTAGGTCCATTAAGGACGTTCTCTTGCTGGATTTATTCAAACCGCTTGGATAAGGACTGATCCGATATGATTTTTGCACCATCAGTTTGGTTACATTGCCGGAAAATCGTCGGAGAACATTTTTTGTATAACCACACCTCCTCATGACTGAGATCCCTCGAGACGGGCAAGAGACCAGCGTAACCCCAGGTGACCAGAACCCGCCTCCACAGAGGAATCGACAAGGCATGACTGCCGCTACTCAGAATGCGGCCGATGTTGCCACCAATACTGGGGAACTTCCTCCTTCTTCGCTGCCTAATCCCAATGCAGGCATGACTTTGTGCAATCGGGAACTCCCTTCCCAATGATCACGAATACCTATGGCCATCGAAGTGACGAAACCTCAACAATGCGGCTTGAATATATATATAATATATATATATTAAGCAAAGTTATTCTTATATAGAGGATTTTATAAAGAATGGACTTATAAAAGTATAGAATATTACAATGTAGAGATTATTCTTAATTATAAGCTGTCTCGAGTTGGAATTTGCAATTTTTTATTACAATAGAGAGGTTATTCTTATATAGAGTATTACTATATAGAGGTTTTACTGTATGTAGTTAATTTAGTTCTGTTTTTTGGTCTCTTAAAAAAATATATTTTAATTGTAGGGGACTGGTGTCAGGTGAGATCGTCTCACAGGAGACCTAGACCTACTCATTTAGTTATTATTATTATTATTATTATTATTATTATTATTATTAGAATAGTTAGTAATTTTCTATCCTCGTGTAATTCGAACACAAACTATGCTGACGAGATGAAAATGTTTCCTACCGAATGTAACCAAACAACACGAACAAGAAATTTACACGGTTTCGATACAGATGTAAATTTCCAAAATGCATCACTTCATTTTTTTTTTTTCTCATCAAAGCAACAAAACACATTCTATTCTCTACACATTTCCCAATTTCATATTGGCTGATTTCTCTCTCTCTCTCTCTCTCTCTCTCTCTCCCCCATCCCCCCCTCTCCCTCTCCCTCTCCCTCTCCCTCTCCCTCTTTCTTATTTTGTATTTTTATGTGATTTGTATAAAGATGCTACCAAAAGCAATTCAGAGGAGTTATTTAGTATCAGCTGACATGGCACATGCCTTGCATCCGAACTATATGGTATGTAAAATATATCTGTTCTATCTCAATATTGTATATGACTGTTATATGTATGAGTACTATGTTGTTTCCTTCAATAAGGATAAACATGAAGAAAACCATCAGCCGAAGATGCATGGCGGACTCGTCATTAAACACAACGCTAACCAAAGATACGCAACCAATGCAGTAACTTCCTTCTTGTTCAGGACGATCGCAGCCATGCACCAACTCCCTGTACAGGTTGGATGCTATAACTACTTTTAAACAGTTATTACAATTACAATTTATGGGTTAATTACAAAAACTCTATTTAGGTTTAATATAATTACATACAATTTCTTTACATATATATACCCGTTTGATATTTGTTTGTATTCTATTAATTGCAACCTATTTAAGTTACTTTTTTTTCCCCTTACTTTGTCAAAGTGAACTGTTTCTTTATGATTCTTATTTATCAAACGTTTTGATCCAGGATTTTGTGGTTCGTAATGACATGCTTTGTGGTTCAACAATCGGTCCCATTTTGGCAAGTGGGGTTGGAATTCGAACGGTGGATGTTGGGGCCCCACAATTGTCGATGCATAGCATAAGAGAGATGTGTGCGGTTGATGACGTGAAGCATTCTTACGAGCATTTTAAGGCCTTCTTCCAAGAGTTCTCACGTTTGGATCATAAACTGACCGTGGACTAGAAGATTTTAGGTTTCGTTATTAGGTTTTATTGGACTATAGTTGTGTTCAAACTTATGTTGCCACTTAGTAGAAATTTCGATTCAATATCGAAAGTCCTAGGTCTACGAACAAGGAAGCTATAATTTGCAATTTGTATTGTTTTTGAGTTGTGTGTTTTTCGTTCGTACCATTTAAAGCCTGCCCCTATGTCCCATCATCCAAAAATAGGGAATTCCGGTTAATTTTGGATTATGTTCAAAATGCATAAAAAATTAGGAAAAATAAAAGATCAAACTTTATCAGGACTAGAGTTCTAGTCGAGTTGGACTGAGCTTGAGGATTTCTAGCTCGAGTTCGAATATTGCTCGAACATCGTTCGATCTTGTTTGTTTATTATTCAAGCGAAAATTGTGTTCAAGTTCGTTATTTCAATTATTCATAAAGTTTGAGTTCAATTAACAAATGAGTCTAATTTTTGTTCAAGTTCGACTAGAATATTATGCGATGCGTTAATCGAATTTGAGCGAGTTCGAATAAACTTTTGTTTCGAACTGCCAAACATTTAGTTCGTTTGCGGCTCTACTCAGAAGTATAAAGTGATTGTGTAATTTTAAAGATCAAATTGTAAACATGTGATAATCTCAAAGTGTATGAAGTATAAAGGGATCGAAGTCCATGTGAAACAATTAGGCTACATATGCCAAGTATAAAGGGATGGAAGTCCATATGAAACAATTAGGCTACATATGTTTAAACCCTTGTTTGTTTTAACATTTAAATTGCAAATACTCAACCAACAATTTCTTATATTTCATGTCCTTCTCTTTTGTTTATCTTCAAATAATACTTTTCCGTCTCGCTTGAAGAGAGTATTTTTAAAATATCATCTTGTCCCACTTGAAGAATGTACTTTTAAAATAAAATTTTAATATCTAAATAAAATTTATATGATATTCATGAAAATTAAAGTTTTTCATTATATAGTTACAATATTAGTTTATTTAAGAAAAACAAGGAATGAGTGAGAATATATAGTATAAAACGAGTTAAAATGACTAAAATTCATAAATTATACATTAACCAATCTACCATCTTCAAGTGGTAGAGAGGGAGTACAACTACGGGGTTGTTTACTTTCACCTTAATCGGCTTACTGCTGAATAGGCTTATTCGATCAACTAAGTAGAGTTGTTTACTTTTTGCTTAATGGGCTGAATTCTTGTTTTTTTTTGGATAAGCTGAGAATGAGGTGTTGTCCTCATTCAGCCACGAAAAAGACCCAACATACTCTTATGTTTATCGTCTTCCCTTCGAATTTCAAAAATTCGCACACACACACACACACACACACACACACACCCCAATGATGGACGAGCTTTCCACTGGACAAGATCCAAACTTGCGGCGCCACCCTAGCATCCCTCCTCCGCAGCCGGAGACATCCACCGCTAACACCTCTATTCTTATTGCCACCATCACCTCATTCCTCTCCCTCCCTTACTCCCCATGCCTCCTCCACCACCCGTTGCCAATTCCACCCCCTCATCGGTTGGTTCTCCGCCCGCCGGAGAACTCCTCTCTGCCCCTCCTTGAAAGACTCTGCCACCACTATATCCCTCTCTGCCAAATCCTCTCTGGCCTTCGCACCACAAAACACCGCTCCCTTTCGCCCATCGTCTCTGTTCCTCCTCATTACGATGTCGTTTCAATGTAATGAAATTATGGTTTGTTGATTGTTTTGAAATTACAATTTGTCGATTGTTATGGAATTAGAGTTTGTTCAATATTATGAAATTAGGGTTTGTTAGATTGAGGGATAAAATAGTTATTTTTGTTGTTATTTTTGTTGTTCAGCTCATTGATTCAGCAAAAAGAAGAAACAACAATATTGTTTCATCGTTAAGACAAATTAAGTCAGATTATTTAATCAGATGGATCAGACCATTCGACAAAAATATAAATAGCCCCTAAGTATTATATAATAATACAACATCATCTTTTCCTTCTCTTTTTATCTTAAATAATACAACTAAATATCATGATATAATAATACACCACCACCTCTCGTTTCTCTTTTTATCCTGAAATAATACAACTAAAATGTATAATGATACAACAATATTTTCTCTCTTCCTTTTATCTTTTGATAATACAACTACATAGTACATAATAATACAACAATATTTATTTTTCAGACATGACTTGACATCTATATTAAAAGTTAAGGATTTTGAATCTTATTATAAACAAATATTTCTACTATTCACCGCTACCAGTACCCAAGATTAAAAAGTCGTGGTCAAAATTAAAAAAATAACTAGAAAAAAGTCAAATGTACTAACAGTAATAAAATGGAAGGAGTATTTTGTAAGAATATATGATAAATAAAAATGAGTAAAATACAGAAACATAGAGTGAAGCCCTGCGAGAAGTATGGATCTCATCATCAGTCCCTCTCCCTTCAAGAAAGGGAGAATCATCATCTCCACTACCATCACCTATATAATTGGGGACCTTCCCTATCCAAACAACTCCGAGTCCCGAACGGGGATGGTTCCACACGTGGATATTGCCATCTTTTGTCTAAGATATATATATATATATATATATATATATATGTGTGTGTGTGTGTGTGAGACAACGAATTACTTCACAAATAACTACATATAACAAACCAACAATTGTGTCAAAAAAGGTCAAAAAAAATCTTTGATGTATTATTGGCGAAAACTTGTGAAAGAACATTCAAGTATCGACCACATAACTACAAATATTACAGTCAAGATTAATATTTTTACATCATAATAATTTTTAAGAATATCTATTTTTGGCATTTTTCTATTTTGACGACTCGCTTGTACCTGTTTCGATATCCTAGAACTATTTTGTTAGGCACTTTTTGTCATCTGAACGAGTTTCGAAATCGTCTTTAATGAATCCGAGTAATGTGGTGACTTTATCGTGCTTTGATTCGATTCTTGTAAATCTTATTCGGAACCGTCGTTTCAAAGTTTCTATAAGTTCATTAAACATAATTAGACATGTTGTGAAACTTAGTATTGTTATTCGATCTTGGATTGTGATTTTCGGACGTTTCAGTCATTTTGTAATTTCTCAAAGTTTTGGGCATTTGTCATTGTAATTGTATTTCCATGCCTTCATGTGGTCAAAATCACATGTATGTTTAGCACTTGGGTCCGTATTTTGATGATTTTCATAAGCGCTTTGTGGATTAGTGTTAACCTTCGAGTTTTGCATCGTTCGAGCCGTTTTGGGCTGCCAGACTCGGGCTGTTGTGCTGGAGCACATATGGCCGTATGATATATGTAATATCCGTACATTTCCATTTTTAGCAGTTTCTATTTTTGGTGTATGTCTATTTTTATCAACTCGCTTGTAACCGCTTCGATATTTTGAATCTACTTTATTCTTGGAGTTTTTCCATTTGGACGAGTTTCAGAGGTGTTTTTACGAAATTCCATTTTATGTTGTGTTTACCGTATGTACGTTCGATTCTCGTAAAAATTATTTGTTTTCGTTGTTTCCTTGTTTTCACGAGTCCGTATGGTGGAGTTATTCGTGTTGTGACTTTCGGTTTGTTAATCCGACGTCGTATCGTGATTTTCAGACACTTGGACCATTTTTGTAATTTCCTATAAGTTTAGGGAATTTCATCTTTTTTGTCGTATTTCGAATTCCCGGGTAGTCGGAATTGTATTTTCTTGTAATGCTTAGGTTCGTCATCGAATGTACTTCGTAACCATATTTTTGGTTCGATAGCAGGTCCAGGTTTCGGAGTCGTCCGGAACCGTTTGAACGGCAATTGCCGACTGCTTTGTCGGTAGGGTGTTACACGTAACACCCCATCTGTCTGACCGTAATATGGCCATTATTACGGCCGTAATGCATCACTTATTACGGCCTTAACACCCATTATTTTAAGGGCAATGGCGAGTCAGAAACCTCATTTCACATCTCTTCTTTCGTTTTCTCCATCGGGCGACATTAGAGGGCGATTTCTACCACCTCGGATCCGTGTGTTCTTCGTTTTCCATCACAGTGGTGTTGTGGGAACATATCATCATCAACGTAATCACCTTCCTCCGTCCGAATTCAAGGTATCTTCGTCAAGAACCCTAACTTGTCGATTTTGGGGTTTTTTCCGGGTTTTGCTTGTTAGACTCGAATTGTTCAAGTATGTTGTGATATTCCTTATCGATTGTTATTATTGGGTGATTCCCAATCTGATTTCATCGAGTTTAATCTGCGAATTATCGATTCGGGGAGATTTTACGTAAACCCTTGCCCGTATCGATTGATCGGTTATTGCCGTAGCTTGTAATCGGGGTTATGGGCGTTTTCCATTCGATTATTGTTGTCCGTTAGGACTGAGATATGTTGATCCTTCATTTAGGAATTGTCGTTTTCCATCTGGATCATTCGTAGTCGTTATTCATTCCCGATTCTTCGAAGATGTCTCAAAGACAAGTACTTTACATTTGTCTACGCGTTCTAGTATTTGAATTATGGCTTTTCGTGGATGTATGGATGGATATGTGTATGTTCACCTAGGGACGGTCCGACGGGGCCTCTAGGGATACGTATTGCCGTGAGTGTATCACGACCTATGGTTAACCACCCAGGGATGTCCGACGGGGCTCTACGGGGTATGGTGGCCGTGAGTCTCGTACCAACGGTTAACTTTGAATTGTTTTGTTGGAGAAATGTGTTTTTTGCTTGTGCACCGTAAATATTCGGAATATAAATGATTTATAAAATGATTTTTGGCGCATATTTTCATCTGATTAGAATGGTAGTTCAAATGGATTGTACTTGCACTAGCAGTTGTTGCTAACCCCTTAAATGGGGGAAATACTTTTGTATTTCAGGTACAAGTCATGGAAGCAAGCGAGCAAGCAAGCCGTACGAGGATGATGGGCACGCGTGATTCTGTTCAGTGGTTATTTATTGGTGTCTTGTTTGGAATTTATTTATTATGTCATTTGGTTAAGTACTCGAGTACTCTTTCTTGAATTTATTATTGTTGTGTATCCGTTTTGGGGAATGGATTCGATGTCAGATTGAATTGTCAAATTTCTGACTTTGATGCAGATGTCGTGGATTGTTAAATTGTCGTTTTGTTGATGATGTATGTCTTTGTCGAATGTTATTTTGAGTACGTTAGCACAGTGGATTCCACAGTGTGGGGTCCGCGGAGCTGTAATATGCCCTGATCATCTTGGGGGTGTTACAGAATATGGTATCAGAGCTTAGGTTTATAGATACCTAGGCTGTTGGTTATTTGGGTCTAGTCGAGTGTCGTTTTTTTTTTAACAGTATCACTGCTACGCCATCATCTCAGTACGCCGGTGCTCGTAAGTTTTTCCTAACTTTACTCGTTACGTTGTTCTGTTCTGTTCCCTTCTTGATCTGATTGCGTTTTGCGTTTGAATTGTACTCACCCGTTACTTCTTCAGAATACCTGCTGGTAGAGGACGCGGGCCTTGGTAGGGGCCTTGGCGCGGCCAGTGGGCGGCCATGTCCGATAACTCGGGAACTGATTCGGTGATGCCTTCCTTGTCGAACAGTGTTCCACCCAGTTCTGGAGGCCACCAGGATCAGCCTGCTAGCTCCGGCAATGCTCATGAGAATATCGGGGTGGCTAATATTTTACAGCAAGTAGCGAACCAGATGACGCTACTAACTCAGGCCGTCTTAGTCGGCCAAGCTAATGCCAACCCGGTTCCGCCTACTGGATCCGATGATGATAAGTTACTTCAGGACGTGATTCGTATGCATCCTCCGTAGTTTGATGGTGCTTCCGACCCTTCCAGTTGGGAGAGTTGGTTATTTGAGATGGAGAAAGTGTTCGAGGCTGCTAACTGCTCTGAGGAGAGGAAGGTACCCATCGCTCAGTACTTCCTCGCCAAAGAGGCGGCAACGTGGTGGCAAGCGGTGAAACTACGCGACCGGGCACGTGGGCAGAGTTCCGAGAGCTGATGGAGGACGAATTTTTTCCGTGGCCAGTTAAAGAGGGGAGGATCCGAGCCTTCTTTGAGGCTAAGCCCCGAGGATGTTCGATTTGTGACGCAATCAAGGAATACAACCAACAACTTCATTATATGAGAAACCAGGTCCGAGACGAGTTAGACAAGATCCGCCACTTTGACATGCGGATGAAGCCTAGAGTTCGTAACTACATGTCTGGTCTCGGATGTACAACTCTGAAAGATTATCAGAACAAGGCAATGGCTTATGAGATGTCGTTTTCTATGATAGAGACGGCAACTAAGATAAAGAAACAGAAGACCTCCGGTCAGTTTTCGGGAGGCAAATCTGGCGAGTATCCGAAGACTCAGTCTGGTTCGCGAGTCTTCGTGGATCAGTCCCCGTCATTTGGGCGAGAAAGCGGTTCTAAGTCTGCTCCTACTGGTTCTGTTCGGGGTCCTACCTGCTTTAACTATGGTCGTCCCGGCCACATGATGAGTGAGTGTGACAGGCCTCCGATTCAGTGTCTTGCTTGCGGTCGGATGGGTCATCGTGCTAAGTTTTGTACAGATGCAGTTCAGGCACCAGTTACTCAGGTGTCATCCTCAGCTGCGAAGGCAGCGTGAATCGAGGCACCAGGTTTCTCGGCCCCATCGAGTTTTGGTATAGGTCGAGGACGTGGGCCGGCCTTCTAGAGGGAGCTTCTAGTGTGAGTGCATTCCGCCCCGTGTGTATGAGATGAGGCAGTGGAGATTTCGGCGCGACGGTAGCTACAGTGCAGTTCACATCCTTGACCATCTATTTTTGTGTTATTCGATTAAGTGCTACACATTCTTTCATATCTATGGATTGTGTGCGTCGTCTGCATGTTGATTGTCTAGTTGCGTGTGAACCATTTATTGTTAAATTGCCTAGTGGGGATAGCATCGTGGGGGATTGTGAGATTAGAGATTTCCCGGTGAGTATCGCGGGGAGGGATTGGCCTTCTAATCTGATTGCGGTAGATATTAGAGAGGAGGATCTGATTCTTGATGAGGATTGACTGGACCGTCATGGGGCGATCATGAATTATAGAACGAGAACCGTTTCGATGTTAGCCTCACGACAGTGCAGAGCATTCTTTTGTGGGCGTAAGCGGAGTAGCCAGAGATTCCTGATAAGCGCTTTGAAAGCGGTGAGACTTCTTCGAGGAGGTTGCACGGGTTATTGGTATTATGCGTTGAGATCAGAAGAAAGGGGGGTCAAAGTCTCGTCTATTCTGGTAGTGTGTGAGTATCCTGACGTCTTTCCAGACGAGTTCTTTGGGTTTGCCGCCGGGCCAGAGGTTGAGTTTCTTGTGGATTTAGAGCCGGGTGCGGCACCGATTTCTAAGACACCATACCGTATGGCGCTGCCGAGATGCTTGAGTTGAAGAAAGCTTGATTGGGAGAGTTTCTAGACATGGGGTATATTCGGCCGGCGCTTCGCCTTGGGCGCACGGTCTTGTTTGTGAAGAAGAAGGATGGGTCACTTTGTACGTGTATCGACTATCGAGAGTTGAACAAAGTGACTATAAAAACAAGTATCCGCTCCAGAGGATTGATGACTTGTTTGACCAAGCGCAAGGGCAACCGTGTTTTCGAAGATTGATTTGAGATCGAGGTATTATCAGCTTCGAGTGAAGGATTCCGACATTCCGAAGACGGCCTTCCGGACGAGATACGGTCATTACGAGTTTGTGGTTATGCCTTTTGGGCTAACCAACGCACCAGCCGTGTTCATGCAGCTTATGAACAAAGTCTTTATCGAGTACCTCGATAAGTGTGTAGTTGTTTCTATCGACGATATCCTAATTTACTCAAGGAGCGAGGAGGAGTATGCACGTCATTTGCATATCGTGCTAGGAATTCTGAGAATTCAGCATCTTTTTGCGAAATTCTCAAAGTGTGAGTTTTGGTTACGGGAGGTTATGTTTCTTGGCCATGTGATCTCGGCCGAGGGTGTTCGTGTGGACCCATATAAGGTAGATGCAGTGTTGGATTTGGCGCCGCCCAAAAATGTGAAGGGAGTCCGTAGTTTTCTGGGTTTGGCCGGGTATTATCGTAGATTTGTCGAGGGGTTCTCTAAGCTCGTTCGACCGCTGACTCAGTTATTACAGAAGTCAGAGAAGTTTGTGTGGACCGACGAGAGATAGAATAGTTTCGAGGAATTGAATAAACGGTTGACGACCGCTCCCATTTTGGCTTTACCGAGTGGTAATGAGGGTTTCTCAGTTTTTAGTGATGTTTCGGGCCAAGGGCTCGGATGTGTACTCATGCAGCACGGGAAGACAATTGACCATGCTTCCCGTCAGTTGAAACTGTACGAGTTGAATTACCCTACGCACGATCTTGAGTTGGCCGCGGTAGTATTTGCGTTGAAGATCTAGCGTCACTACTTGTATGGCTCGTCGTGTCAGATTTTCACCGATCACAAGAGCCTGAAGTACATTTTTACGCATAAAGAGCTTAACATGAGACAACGGAGATGGTTGGAGTTGATTAAGGATTACGACCTCGAGATCATTTACCATCCGGGCAAGGCAAATGTGGTGGCAGATGCCTTGAGCCGGAAATCGGTGTCGATTCGGGCGCTTGAGTTACTTACGGCCCAGCCAGGACTCCAACGAGAGTTGATGAGGTTGAGCATTGAGATTGTATTACCAGAGAGTTCCGGGCAGTTACGTACTCTTGAGATTTCTTCATCTCTAGTCGACGATATTAAATCGGGACAGTTGGAAGACCCAATGTTTATTCAGCTTCGAGAGAATGTAGGGAAGGGGAAAGCCCTGGGATTCGTGATACATGAGGATGGTGTGTTGAGATAACGAGGTCGACTGTGTGTTCCAAACGACTTGGAATTAAGACAGAGTATTATGCAGGAGGCTCATGCGTCACCTTACTCAGTCCATCCGGGCTCGAGTAAAATGTATAAAGATTTGAGGAAGAATTTCTGGTGGAACGACATGAAGAAAGAGGTAGTTGAGTTTGTGTCTAAGTGTTTGACTTGTCAGCAAGTCAAAATCGAACATCAACGGCTAGTCGGATTGTTGAAACCACTTCCCGTCCCGGAATGGAAGTGAGAAGATATCTCGAAGGATTTTGTCACGAACTTGCCGAGGATGAAGACCGGAATGAATATGGTGTGGGTGATCGTGGACCGACTGACTAAGTCGGCACATTTTCTGGGCATCAAGGATACATGGGGTCCAGAAAAATTGGCTCGTATTTTTATCGCGCAGATAGTGAGACTTCATGGTACGCCGAAGATTATTATTTCGGATATAGATGGCCAGTTTGTATCGCATTTCTGGCAGGCGGTACATAAGGCATTGGGGATACATTTGCGTTTGAGTACATCTTTCCACCCTCAGACCGACGGACAGTCCGAGCGTACCATTCAGACGTTCGAGGATTTGTTGCATGCGTGTGCGTTAGACTGGAGTAGTGACTGGGAGGAGCATCTGGCCTTGATTGGGTTTATGTATAATAATAGCTGGCACGCGTCGATTAAGATGGCACCGTATGAGGCGCTTTATGGCCGACGTTGCCGATCGCTGATATGTTGGGATGAACCGTACGATTTAGTTGGCACCGAGCTGGATCTTGTGTTAGAGACGAGAGAGAAAGTTGAGTTGATTAGAAAGAGAATGTTGGCAGCTCAGAGTCGACAAAAGTCTTATGCGGATGTTAGGCGTCGACCTTTGGAGTTTGAGGTGGGAGATCATGTTCTTTTGAGAGTGTCTCCGTCGAAGGGAGTTTTCCGTTTTGGGAAAAAGGGGAAGCTCAGCCCGAGGTATATTTGACCTTTCGAAATATTGGAGAGAGTTGGCGAGTTAGCGTCCTTGCCTCCGTCGTTGAGTCATGTGCATAGCGTATTTCACGTCTCTCAGCTGAGGAAGTATGTTCTGGACCAGTCCCATGTTATTGATTTCAGGGACGTGCAGATCGAGAAGGACGTCACGTTCGAGGAGAGCCCCGTTAAAATTTTGGAGCATCGAGACAAATAATTAAGGCACAAAACCATTCCTTTGGTTAAAGTGCAATGGTCGAGGCACGGAGTAGAAGAGGCAACATGGGAGTTAGAGGAGGATATGCGTTCGAGGCACCCCGAGCTTTTTGATTCTTAAGTTTCGGGACGAAACTTCTTTTTAAAGGGGGAGAATGTAATATCCGTACCTTTCCGTTTTTAGCAGTTTCCATTTTTGATGTATGTCTATTTTTATCGACTCGCTTGTAACCGTTTCGAAATTTTGAATCTACTTTATTCTTGGAGTTTTTCCATTTGGACGAGTTTCGGAGGTATTTTTACGAAATTCCATTTTATGTTGTGTTTACCGTATGTACGTTCGATTCTCATAAAAATCATTCGTTTTCATTGTTTCCTTGTTTACACGAGTCCGTATGGTTGAGTTATTCGTGTTGTGACTTTCGGTTTGTTAATCCGACATCGTATCGTGATTTTCGGATATTTGGACCATTTTTGTAATTTCCTATAAGTTTAGGGAATTTCATCTTCTCTGTCGTATTTCGGATTCCCGGGTAGTCGGAATTGTATTTTCTTGTAACGCTTAGGTTCTTCATCGAATGTACTTCGTAACCATATTTTTGGTTCGATAGCGGTCGGGTTTAGTCGTCAGGAACCATTTGGGACGGCGTGCCAGGCTGCATCGGTAGGGTGTTACGGTCGTAACACCCCATCTGTTACGGCCATATTACGGCCGTAACAGCCCGCTGTTTTAAGAACAGCGGGCAGAGGTCAGAAACCTCATTTCACATTTCTTCTTTCGTTTTCTCCATCGGGCGACATCAAAGGGCGATTTCTACCACCTCGGATCCGTGTGTTCTTTGTTTTCCATCACAGTGGTGTTGTGGGAACATATCATCATCAACGTAATCACCTTCCTCCGTCCGAATTCAAGGTATCTTCGTCTAGAACCCTAACTTGTCGATTTTGGGGGGTTTTCCGGGTTTTGCTTGTTAGACTCGAATTGTTCAAGTATGTTGTGATATTACTTATCGATTGGTATTATTGGGTGATTCCCAATCCGATTTCATCGAGTTTAATCCGCGAATTATCGATTCGGGGAGATTTTGCGTAAACCCTCACCTGTATCGATTGATTGGTTATTTTCATAGCTTGTAATCGGGGTTATGGGCGTTTTCCATTCGATTATTGTTGTCCGTTAGGACTGAGATATGTTGATCCTTCATTTAGGAACCGTTGTTTTCCATCCGGATCGTTCGTAGTCGTTATTCATTTCCGATTCTTCGAAGATGTCTCAAAGGCAAGTACTTTACATTTGTTTATGCGTTCTAGTATTTGAATTATGGCTTTTCGTGGATGTATGGATGGATATGTGTATGTTCACCTAGGGACGGTCCGACGGGGCCTCTAGGGATACGTATTGTCGTGAGTGTGCGTATCACGAACTATGGTTAACCACCCAGGGATGTTCGACGGGGCTCTGCGGGGTACGGTGGCCGTGAGTCTCGTACCAATGGTTAACTTTGAATTGTTTTGTTGGAGAAATGTGTTTTGTGCTTGTGCACCGTAAATATTCCGGAATATAAATGATTTCTAAAATGATTTTTGGCGCATATTTTCATATGATTAGAATGGTAGTTCAAATGGATTGTACTTGCACTAGCAGTTGTCTCTAACCCCTTAAATGGGGGAAATACTTTTGTATTTCAGGTACAAGTCAAGGAAGCAAGCGAGCATGCGAGCCGTACGAGGATGATGGGC
Source organism: Orobanche coerulescens (assembly GCA_033398695.1). Taxonomy (NCBI): domain Eukaryota; kingdom Viridiplantae; phylum Streptophyta; class Magnoliopsida; order Lamiales; family Orobanchaceae; genus Orobanche; species Orobanche coerulescens. The sequence goes on from JAWKAU010000227.1 coordinate 175,388, forward strand.
AGGCGTGATTCTGTTAAGTGGTTATTTATTGGTGTCTTGTTTGGGAGTTATTTATCATGTCATTTGGTTAAGTACTCGAGTACTCTTCCTTGAATTTATTATTGTTGTGTATCAGTTTTAGGGAATGGATTCGATGTTAGATTGAATTGTCAAATTTCTGTCTTTGGTCTGGATGTCGTGGATTGTGAAATTGTCGTTTTGTTGATGATGTATGTCTTTGTCGAATGTCATTTTGGTACGTTAGCCTGGTGGATTCCACAGTGTGGGGTCCACGGCGCTGTAATATGCCCTGATCATCTTGGGGGTGTTACAATATACACGTTACGGTCGTATAAGCGTATTACGGCCGTATCTTGAATGCGTATATATCTATAAGTCCAGTAGCATGGTTAGAGCCTGTTGGCCACTAAGTATACAATAAACAGCTTGGAAAGTGATAACGGAAGTTTGTTTAAGTTGAGTTGCGTAGCGGAAAGTGATAGCGAAAGCTGCACGTTTTTCTAAAGTTGAGTTGCGTAGCGGGAGTTTGTTTAAGTGATTTTCTGTAAATACAGCAACTAGGCGTTCTCCTGTTTGCTTAGTGCGTATAAGGTTTTGCAATGTATACTTGTATAAATCACAGTTATGATAACGATTAAGACAGAAGGTAAATAACACAATTTAAAGTGGTTCGAGGTAAACCCCACTACGTCCGCTGTCACTACGTACACAATTATGTGACTATAACTAACCTGTCTCTGTATCGTTCACACAGATTGATTCAGGGACCGAAACTTTTTGCTGTTCACACAGATTGGCTTGAGTTCTTTCTTGACTAGCTCTTCACACACAATTTGAAGCTTCGTCTACAATGCTGTTCTTCCCACACAGGTCGAAATATGCAAGGATCTTCAGTCCACACAGGGCTGATGATTATCTCAACGGTAAAGGGTAGAATTCTTCTGAACAGCAGCTTGATCTTTGATACACGTTAGATGTAGGCTGTGATGTTCTCGTTGAGGACTTAGTATATTTCTTGCTATAGATACTGATGTATGCTTGCGAAATATACTTGCTCTTGATATAGCTTAGATTGTCAGAATCTTTGTCAGAGCTTTTGCGAGTATGAATATGTCAAGAGTAAAATCTGTTTTTAAGGCCTCGACTTTGGGCTATTTATAGGGGTGTTCAAAAATATCCGATATCCGATATCCGATCCAAAAAATACGAAAATCCGAAGTTTCGGATATCCGAAAATTCGGATATCGGATAGTGGTTTTCAAAAATTTCGGATATTCGGATATCCGAATTATCCGAAACATATACTTTAATTTAAAAATATTTTTTTAACTTCTAGGTTTAACTTAAGTGTCTTTAGACTTTAGTTACTACTCTTCCTAAGGCGGCGGCTCTCTCTTTCACATCAGACATCACAGATTCACAATCTACCTTCACTTTTAGTTTCTCTCTCCCAAGATCGGGTCCTTCTTCTCGAAGTGTTGAAGCTTTTGAATTGAAGCCGAACTGGGCTACCCGGGGCCGTAATACGTACTTCAGGACTCAATCAATCGGTATAGCAAGCAGCCGAGCATACATCTCGGTGTACCTCTCGCCGCTCTCGGTGTTCATCTCGGTGTAGCAAGCATACATCTCTCCGTTCCAGGGTATGCACGCAGTCCCTATTTTTTTATCTGAAGTGTATGATTGCAGTCCCTTTATTTTTTAGTGTAGCAAGCATACATCTTAGTTGATGCAGTGAATATAGAAGATAGCTTTAATTGAAAAAAAAATGAAAAAAATTATTTAGTGTAGCTGCACAAGAGCAAACCATGGCATAATTCCAAGTGATCAATTATAAAGATTATGCCATTTATCAATGTCACTTGAAAAAGACGGAGTTAGACAAATATCTAGCGGAAGATCGGGAACCTTTGACATCAAATTTTGATATATTGAAATGGTGGAAAGTCCAAGAATATAGATATCCCATACTTGCGAAAATGGCCCGATATGTACTTGCTATTCCGGTTTCTACGGTTGCTTCCGAGTCGGCTTTTAGCACCGGAGGAAGGGTACTTGATTCTTTCCGAACTTCTTTAACTTCAAAAATGGTGGAAGCGTTAGTTTGTGCACAAGATTGGTTACGTGCTTCTCGTACTCCTATTATGATTGATGAGACGTTGCTTGAAATAGAGAAAATGGAAGAAGAAAGTATGTTTATAATGCTCATATTTATTTCCAATTGGCAATTGTACTCGTGTATATTAATATTGATTTGAAATGTTTATTTTAATTTAAATAACGAGTTTGAAGGACTTAGCGTGGACCAACCAAGCATTGTTATTGATGAAACAATCGACGATAGTGTTTGAGGTTTGTATGTCTATTTGCTACTTATTATTTATTAACACAATCCTCAAACTAGTGTTTGAGGTCTGTATGTCTACAGTCTATCCCCTACTGTATTGGTTACATATTTTTTTTTTGACAAAAGTCATGCACTGTATTGAAAGCTAAAAAAAAACTTATTATTTATTAAGTTATTAAGTTTGGTTACTTGCTTTTTATAATTTTTTGTAGGTCGTCTGTCAAGGGATTTAACAGGAAAGCTAATGATGGAGAATCATAGAGAATTGAATATGTTTTGAATTTCGATTATATAAATATTTCGGCAATGTTTAAGTTAAAAATGTTATTTGATTGTATGAAACTTGGATGGATGTTAAATTGTCATTTACTTAAGATAATTTGTTGTTTTTAATTTATATATAATTGTTGTAAAAGTTAGATAGGAAAAAATGTCAAATATTTCGGATACGGATATCGGATATCAAAATCTAATATCCGAAATTTCGGATATCCGAACTTTCAGATATCCGAAAGTCCGGATATCCGGTTTTGAACACCCCTAGCTATTTATAACCTTTGGAAAATGCATTCGTTATAAATATAGATGTTGCAGGTAGGTGAGATGTTGACGTCTATGATTGGTAGCTTGCTGAATATTTAAATTAAAGTAGATCGCATTTAATGCTTCAGACATTCTTTTTGACTTGGCATTAAATGCTCTTCAGCGCGTTCAGACTTGTCTCACTCTGGTTGCATCAAATGTTGTCCTATCAGCAATAAATGCTGCTTTAATCATAAATACTTTATGAATAAATAAAGTGTATTTCACAATGGTTTAAAGCATTCTTTAATAAGGCATGTCGGATGTGTTTTATTTTTCCTAAGTAAAACATCTTACGACTGTTCTTGTATCAAACGCATTCTTTGTATTTGTAGGCTCTGTAGGATATACTGTATGATATCTTCAATAATTTATGGAAGGTCTGTATGGAGATTCCAGACAGCTTCCATACTTAGCGATATCAGCCTTCCTACGGTGCCTAGGAACCGGCTTTATAGGCTGAGATGAGTCGAGTAGCTAATCAAGACGGCTAGAAACTTCTCTTCTTAAGATGGGAACTCAACGGCGGCGGGGCCTTTCCCCATTGGTTTCGTATTCTCGAGATTATGTGCAGTCCAGAAGCGAGAGGAAGGCGGACAGTGATTTCAACTCTTTCGACTTCTTTGTTGTATGATGACAATTATCAAAACAGGATGGTTTATCCCGATAATTTTCCCCTTTTTGATAATGCCAAAACTTTTCAAGATAACTTCTTGATTCGAGGCGGATACTTGGTCTTACGTCGAATGATTTGATCTTGACACTTAGTCTAAAAATGTGAGCTGCTGCAAATGATTTGATCTTCTTGTTTTTCTTTGTGATGGCGCCGAGGATCTTCCTCATCTTTTTCTCAATGGGCTAGTCTCCTCTTGTTTGGGCCAACTTTTGTTCCTTATTAGGCGTCCCCCTTTTACAAGCAGGCTCTATAACTATAGTCCTTTCTCATTGGTATAGTAAAGCATCAGGGTACACCCACATTTTGCGTAGCATTCCTATACTCATTATGTGGTTTATTTGGTGCTCCAGGAACGACATGCGGGTCAAGAGGATTCCGTTCACGGCTCAACGTGTATGCGACCGAATTTGGGACTTCCTGTTCCTGATCAAAGGGCATAGGGGTATTAAGCCACGGGCACAGTTTGGCGCCCGGCTCTCTCGGATATTTTGGGTCTCCATTTGTGCCCTTGCAATTTTCTTAATAATTTTTATTGTAATTGTAAAAACAAAAAAAAAGGAAAAAAATTACAATTGTGAGATGGGTCAGGCCGAGTCCCGGGACCACCAAAATCAACACATATGGGGCCTCGAAAGGCAATCCTGGGGATTCGGCCATGGGGGGGGGGGGGTTGCTAGAAATTTTTTGGGCGAACCTATCTTTGGCTTTCACGAATTTATCGGTAACCATACCAACAATTTTGCCGAACTTTTTGCTATATGGAGAGCGCTCGATCTTTGCCACGAGAGAAACATTCGTAAGGTTTGGGTTGAAATTGATTCGGCCATAGCTCTTTCTCTAGTCAACTCACCTAACATGGGTGATTGGCAAGTGCTAAACATTCGTCACAAAATTGCATCGTTCCGTCGTTCCATGGATATTACGTTCTCTCACATCTATCGGGAAGGGAACACCATTGCGGACTTCTTGGCTAATGAAGGTTATAAGTTCAGAAATTTTCGGCTTTATAGCCCGTTTGATCTTCCCGGGAAGATTAATGGCATGGTTAGACTTGACAAAAGTAGTTTCCCGTATGTAAGATTTAAATAATTTTCATCTTCGTTTTTTGGGGCGTGTAGAGGGGCTCGTCCTCCCTCAAACTTTTGAGCGTGTAGTGGGACTCATCCCCCCACCTTTCCTGTTCTTCTAATAAAATTTTGTTTTTTTTTTTAAAAAAAAAAAGGTTCTAAAATGAATAATCCTACATGACTATATTATAACTTGAACTTATAATTGGCGCATAGGCACAATCTTACAGTGTGATCTAGATTGAATACAACTTAACCTATGAACTATTTGCAGACAAGTTCTTACATCTTTAAGACTTAACAAGTTTTATACTTGTTCGAATATTGTAACAGCTTCGTAAATAATCAGAAAAAAGTAAGCTTAGATTACGAGCTGTAATCTTTCAAGAGAAATGAATTTTATTGATCACAATAATAGAAAAATTACAATGCTTGAAAGAAATACAAATACATCTGCAATTGATAAGCTACGGAAGAAAAACAGAATACAGCAAAAATGCAGACAGACTAAATCCTATACTGAGAATGCCTGCAAGGTCTCTTGTCAGGATCATTTTGGATCCATTTCCACCAATTGACTAGTGATACCTCGATCCTGGTAGATAGCTCTTCCTTCAGCGGATTGGTCGAAACCAAGTATCCAGTCATCAGGGTGGGTGAGCCGATCACCTTTTTGGTGCCTTGATTTCATCAGCATTTACAATGGAAGCTTTCCTTCCGCTAACAGCCTCGAGAACTCATTCGCGGCATCGTGTAGCGCTTCGAATCTGTTGAACAGGGTATATTCCCAGATGAGCGTACACATGTATCTCATCAATTGACTTTTCTTCCAGTTCTTCAATTCATCAGCTGAAGGCTGTCGGTCTGTGTAGCTTAATCTCGGTGGGCTTTCGCACGTTGTTCTTCCAGGGGATGCTAGGGTCTTGGAACTTCGGACGAGAACCAGATACCCTGTATCCTCTTGTGGGCGAGTCGGACGGCCTATCGCAGCAGCGACACTCTCTTCCAGTGCAGCATCAATATCTCTTTCTCTTTTCATCCTCCATTGCCGGCCGGCCTCTCTGGCTTCTTCCCCCTTTTTGGCATCATCAAGATCTATGACCTTAGAATTAATTGCCTCAAGGATTTTCATTGCATTGTCCTGTTTGGTCTCCAGAGAATTGATTCTATCTACCAAAGTTCCTAGGACCAGCGACATACTGTCTATCTTGTGATCGTAGTGCATCGGTTTAGTCTGGAATTTATTTAAGAGCGACAACCGTCTTGGCTTGGCTATCTGAGCTTCTCTGCTCTTGCCTCGGGATTTTCTCTTGGTGCTATTTCGGTTGAGTTAGCGCTTGCCATGCTGCTGTAGGCATCAATCGAATGCTTCCTCAACGTCATTAATAGCAGACTTCAATTTTAGGAGCTCATCACAGGCTGTCTCTCGCATCGATCAAGTTCCTTACCAACATCATACAGTGCTTTCACTACGTCCTGAAGGGACTCGGTGCGTGGAGATAAAGGGTTCGTGTCTTTTGAATCCTCTAATTAATTATGTTGACTGAGAACCACATTGTGATGAGGGCATCGTGGTTTGTCATCGGCAGAAACCGTCATCGGAACCACATTTGGAGCTCACGGAGATGGGAGATGTAGGGGCATCTTGAGTTGGAGCGTCGAGAGGTCTTTGTTGGTTCGATCTCGCGATAAGGGGACTCATTCCTCTCGTTTGGAATGATCATCGAAGTGGAAGTACGGGAGGACTCAATCCTCCTCTGACTCCCGGCTTCCGTTTGCTCGGAAGAGGAGTGATTCCTCTTAGAGGATGGTGCGAGCTTCTTCTTTATGATGCGAGGCAGTGCATTTGCTGTTCGGGAAGCTGTTCTTTGTCTGAGGGAGGTGAATCCTCTTGTATGTCTTGACCGACTTCTGTTGAGGGTAGGGGACTGATGTCTTTCGGAGGTCCCCTGACCCTATTGGTCTTGCATTCGAGCCATTTCTCCTTCCCTCGCCTCTTCGCGGATGATCCTTAGACCGACCTGTAGAGCATCGTCATTGGCGTCTGATTTGGGGTCGGACTTGTCATTTGTCAAAAGGATCTTTGTCATCTGAGTGAGACTTTCCTTTCAATCGAGCCTTCTCTTTTGTCAGGTAGTTATTTGAAATCAGTTCACGGCAAAATTTATTCTCTCATTGAATCAAGATTTTGATATTGTGGGTGTCCACGACCTCCAGAATGAAACATTCTTAGGGTCACTCGAGATAGGCATACGCCTGGACATCTACAGTGACCGTTGTAGCCACTGTAGCCTTATCCTTAGAAGCTTTCTTTAGCTTCTTCTTCACATTCTTTGTAGCATGTGGTGATTTGCTATCGGAGATATTTCTTCCTTTTCTTCTTCTCTTCACTCGTAGCCTTGGCATTGACGTCCCTAGGGTCACTCGAGATAGGCATACGCCTGGGATGAGGCCTGCTAACAATCGATCTGTCCTTGTTGTAGGCGGTGGGCTTGGTCCCATCTATAAATTTTCTGTGCCAATCTTCTTGGCATCACGATCTATGACACACCACAACGAGTGAGAAAGTAAATGAGGATGATGTCAGCGATTTTTACGAGTTCCCAACCTAGCGGCCTCTTCTGTATCCTTTCGATACAATCGGCACCAATTCACCCTTTCGCGGACATGATGGCTACCATCATCCAGCGAAGGTTCATGCACATTTGAGCGATCGATCCGGTTCTCAATAACTCGGCGGCAAAAAGCGTGGAGATAAGCGTGCGGAAGGCAAAACTTCTTCTTGTGGCATGATGGGTGGGCGTTTTTATCCGAACCGTCGCCTATGAACGGCCCAGTGGCCGTTAACAGTTCTTCCGACCCTAAGGTCTCAAGTTCCTCCATTTTCGAGGCCATGAGAAGACGGCTGAACAAATTTTCCAGTTCTGGTTCACGGAGATTTTGATTCCTTGAGCAGTAGCGGTGATGTCGAAACATCTCCTCCTCTTTTGAGAAAAGAACTTGAGAGAGGCACCTAGATAGAATTCTTCAACAATACGCTCATGTACAAATCGGCATATGGCTTCCAAGGCGGTACAAGCCTTGTTGTTTGATTCTGGACACAACCAGTTCCATCCCATCGACATCATCAGGTTCAGTGTGAACTCTTTCCATGACGACAGATCTAGCGAAGATACGCACGTCACTGATTGATTCCTTCTTCTCAGTGCAGAGAGGAAATGCAGCAAGTTGCCATTTGATTTGCATAAAAAGGTTTGAAGAAACAAAGAAATCGGTAACTGCGAGAAAGTTTGTAGGCTGTTTGCTCTTGACTCCTTTAATATTGCGAAAGCATAAAGAGTCGAAGGAAGCAAGATCTGATCCTTTTATATTGTGCGAGGAAGATTAGGTTACATACGGTGAGCAGTCGGATTTAAGGAATGGGAGCCGTCTTTTAAAATAACGAACAAGATGAACTTAGAGTAACTTGTCGTCTTATCCATCTGTTTTGAAATGATAAGCTGGTCCCACTTGCCGGTTCATATTTCCTCATTGCAAGCAGCGGTTTGAATCATTAATATTGCGGTGTTAGAGGTAATAAAGTCCGGATGTCGGTTAAAGCATTAAATTTGAATTTTAAAAGCAGGCACGTGGACTAAAAATGTTTTGATACGAATAGAATAATACTATAATGTTAATTGGCGTCTCACGGTGTATGTGTTGTATCATGAATAATCTGACTTCTCCCTTAAAGGTACATACATGATTGATTCTTACATCAATATTTGGATTATCTTTGTATTCATGGGTAAATCTTGTATTCCCTCTTAATTAATGCACACGTCAGCCTATTAAGGTTTTGTACCTTTTTTCTACAGTAAGATTAACGTTCAGAGTGTATAATTAATTAACGGTGGATACTGTATTCTTGGCTCTTGCATCATTCCCCCTCAATTGATGAGTAAAAGCGTAAAAACTTACAGGGAGTCAGACTGTAGCATTCCCAATTCTTGTCGAAGCATACAAAATCTGGTTGTGCTGAGAGGTTTTGTAAAGAAGTCGGATAACTGAATATCTGTATGAATCTTCTCGATCCGAACATCCTTATTCTCAACATGATTCCTGATGAAGTGATGCTTCATATCAATATGCTTAGTTCGCGAGTGCAATACAGGATTGTGCGTTATTGCAATTGCACTCATGCTATCGCACATTATCGGTGTTTCTGCGTGCGATTCCATAATCTTGTAGGCTTCTTTGTTGCATCCATAGAATCTGCATCTGACAACTTCCAGTGACATAGTACTCTAACTCGGATGTAGAAGCGAGTTGACCAATTGTTTTTCTTGAACCATGACACAAGTCTAGGTCGAAAGTGATAAGTGCCACTTGTACTCTTCTATCGACTTACGACCAGAGATCAGTCATTGTGACAAATCGAATCCCCTTCCTTAGGTGTAACACCCCCAAGATATTCGAGGTATATTACGGTCTTGTGAATCCCTATATAGGACCCACCAGTGAAACGACATCATACTCATCGACTCACATAAGCAGCAGGACAATACCATGTCATAAAGGCGCCAAAGCAGAACAATCCACCGGTTCATTCGGCCGTCGATATAACATCATCATCAACCTGACATAATAAGCAACAATACAATCGAGCGAACAAGACCCCTTTAGGTACTCGAGTACAACTATTAGTTGAAACCACAAAAGACAAAAGGTAAAATACACCAAAACTTCACTCGTGAACAATCATCACGCCGGCCATCATCCAGTGTCTTGGTCAGTAGCAGCTCGTCTCGATGATCGACTGAAATTCATAAAGCGAATTTCCCGAAGCGGGTCCCCGGAGGAGTTAGCAATTACGCTAGTACAAGTAACGGATGAGCGACTTACATCTTACACATATAGTAATGCATGCGATTCGAAAACATAGTTCCAAAATACTCATTTAGAAATGCCAATGATCAAACCACATTTGTAAAAATGCACCACAATTAACCGCGGACCCACGGCCGTGGATCCCTGCCAGAGACCGTCGGATCTAACCCGGTGGTTAAAAGCAAGCTCGCGGTCCCACGGCCGTGGAACCCTACGAGACCCCGTCGAGTCTAACCCATGATGAGCATACACACACACACAATTTCTCATACAAAACTACTATGTCAAGATCGTAAGTTCACAAGGGTACTTGCCTCGATTAAATAGGCGATGACACGAGCGGAGCGGAAGGATCAAGCACAACCACGAGGCAAGCGAGAATGAACCTAACGATTCGAATAGCACAATGACAACCACTTCTAAGCGATTATGGAAATGGAATACACCGGAAACGCCTACGATTCATGTATATTCATACAAAAATAACAACGAGGAGGACCACAACCAAACCCTCTCGAATCATAAAAATCCACAAAATATCCATGAATCCGTAGGAAAACTAACGATACTAACAATATTAATCGTATACATCATGAATCCACCAGCAAGCGGAACTAATCGGAAGAAAATCCCAAAACCCCCAAATTAATCGAAATAGGGTTTTAGAACATTACCTTTGGAGATTCAAGAACTAAGATCCGTAGAACACGCGTTAGATTGATTATCAGAGCCTCACAAAGAAAGAAATGATGAAAATCGACACCGGATGAAGAACTCTCCCCCTCTATATCCTCTCTCTCGCGATGCGGTGGAAAAATGGGGAAGGAGGCAGCCGATCTCGTCTAATAAGGGCAGTCTGCATGATGCAGCCGTGTGCCGCGGCACGGCGAAGTGTGCCGCGGCACTGGCCGAAAACTTACTCCCGGGTTTTAGCATTGTGCCGCGGCACGGCTGCGTGTGCCGCGGCACACAGTCTGATTGGGTTTTGGTCGCGGAAGACACACGAGTGTGCCGCGGCACCGGACAGTGTGCGCGGCCTTTGGCAGCGTGCCGCGGCACGGATGGGTGTGCCGCGGCACCAGTCTGGTGCAGACCAACATTTGGAGAAATTTGTGTGCCGCGGCGCACCTTATCTTGCGGCCCACACCCCCTTTTGGGTCCCAAAATGATAAAAATGATTCGGAAGAGAATAAAGCGATAGGAATCAATATTTGGGGACTAATAACACGAAATGGATCACGGCAACCCGAAGCGGCGATTCGCACAACAATAACAAGAATATAGTTCAACGGTTTGACGGAAGGACACGGCTTGAAAAGTACACGAGGTCACTACGATCGAAATACACAGCGAAAATACAAGGGAAAGAAAATACGGATATTACATTCTACCCCTCTAAAAATAAGTTTCGTCCGAAACTTAAGAAACAAACAACTCGGGTACCTAGCACGCATGCTATCCTCGGTTTCCCAAGTTGCTTCCTCGACACCATGTCTCGACCACTTGCACCTTGACCAAAGGTATGGTCTTATGCCTCAATCGTTTCTCACGATGTTCCAAAATCTTCAAGGGCGCTCCTCAAAAGTAATATCTTGACAATATCAATCTCGCCATAATCGATGGCGTGACTAGGATCAGGACATATTTCCTCAAGTGGGAAATATGGAAAGCATATGAACATGACTCAAGGCGGAGGTAACGCCAAGCAGTACGCCAATTCACCGACTCGCTCGAGAACCTCAAAGGGTCGATAAATCTCGGACTCGGCTTTCCTTTCTTCCCGAAGCGAAAAACTCCTTTCGTCGGCGACACCTTTAGCAAAGCGTGGTCTCTACCTCGAATTCCAAGGTCGGCGACGGACGTCGGCATCGACTTACGCCGACTCTGGGCGATCGACATCGTTCTCGAATTAACTCTATCTTAGCCTCGTCTCTAAAATGACATCCGGCTCGGTCCCGACCAAATCGGACGCCTCATTCCAACAAATCGGTGATCGACATCGCCGCCCGTAAAGTGCCTCATACGGTGCCATCCGAATCGGCGCGTGCCAAGCTGTTGTTGTCGTGAATTCAATCGGCAAATGTTCCTCCCGGTCACTACTCGATCGAGCACGGAGCCGCGCAGCAAGTCCTCGAGCGTCTGGATAGTGCGCTCAGATTGTCCATCATTTGGGGATGGAAAGAGGTACTCAAATGTAAGCGGGTACCCAACGCCTTATGCACACTTTGCGGAAGTGCGATACAAAGCGGCCGTCACGATCCGAAACAATAGACTTGAAGTGCCGTGAAGTCTCACAATCTGCACGATAAACACACGAGCTAACTTCTCAGGGCCCCAAGTGTCGCTTGATGCCCGAGAAAATGTCCGACTTGGTGAGACGATCGACAATCACCCACACCATATTCATGCCCGACCTCGATCTCGGCGGACTCGTAATGAAATCCGTCGATATATCTTCCCATTTCCATTACGGAGCAGGAAGTAGCGCAATAACCCGGCCCGGTGATGCTCGATTTTGACACTGCGACAAGTCAAACATCTCGCTACAAGCATGCGACCTCATCCTTCATATCATTCCACGAAATTCCTTCTTAAGTCCTTGTACATCTTACTCGGAACCGGGATAAGCGGAGTAAGGTGTAGCATGGGCCTCATAAAATACTCTGTCTCAACTCGAGTCATTCGGCACACAAAGCCGACTCTGGAATCTCAAAACACCATCCTCGTGAATCACAAATCCGGGAGACTTTCCTTTAAGAGCGTTCTCTCGGATTTGAGTAATCATCGGATCCTCTAAGCGCTTGACTTAATTTCATCGATCAAAGGCAGCGAAACCTCAAGCACGAAGTTGCCGGCGGCTCGAGCAACAAAACTTCAACATCTAACTCGATTAACGATCGCGAAGCTCGGCGAGGCGTAAGGATCTCAAGCGATCGCAATGCAATCGTTTTCCGACTCGGCGTCGGCCACGGCGTTCGCCTTGCCGGATGATAAAGGATTTCGAGTCATAATCCTTAATCAACTCCAACCACCTCCTCTGCCTCATATTGATTCCCGTGAGTAAATATGTATTTGAGACTTTTATGATCGGTAAAAATCGACATGCGAGCCGAAAAGATAATGACGCCAAATCTTGGCGCAAAAGCATTGCCGCTAACTCCGAATCATGAGTAGGATAGTTAAGCTCATACGGCCTCAAGCTGTCTCGGCGCAAAGCAATGGTCTTGCCGTCTTTGCATTATCGCACCCAAGACCACGACCCGAAGCATCGCTATAAGCGGCAAAACCCTCGTTGCCACATGGCAACGCCAAAGCGAGTGAAGTCAAGCGCTTCTTGACTCCTCAAAACTCGGCGCCTCTCGTCATTCCGGGCGAACCTCTCGGATTTACGGAGCAAGCTGCGTAAGTGGCGAGCCGATTTCGAAACCCTCGGCGAACCTACGGTAGTAGCTTGACTAAACCCGAAACTACGGAGCTCCTTCACATTCTTGGCGGTGCCCAATCGACACGGCCTCAATCTTGCGGATCCACGAACCCCTCGGTGAAATCACGTGACCTAAAAACATCACTTCCTTGGCCAGAACTCACATTTCGAGAACTTTGCATAGAGTTGCTCGGTCCTCAAAATGTTTAATACTACCCATAAATGATGGGCATGCTCTTCCTCATTCTTGAATAAATAAGAATATAAATCGATGAAAGGCACGACACATTTATCGAATACTCGATAAATACTTTGTTCATCAAGCGCATGAACACCGCCGCATTAGTTAACCGAAAGGCATAACTACAAACTCATAATGTCAGTATCTTGTCAGAAAAGGCTGTCTTGGCACATCGGACTCTCTCACCGGAGGTGATAGTATCCGATTTGGATCAATCTTGAGAATCTGCGGCTCCACCATTGGTCGAATAAGTCGTCAATTCTCGGCAAAGGATACTTGTTCTTGATGGTCACCTTGTTTAGTTCGCGATAGTCGATACACAAGCGTAGTGAACCATCCTTCTTCCCACAAGCAGGGACCGGTGCACCCCAAGGCGGCGCTCGGTCGAACATACCCAGACTCGAAGC